>CANYBF010912739.1:0-17342 GCA_948192965.1 Dalechampia spathulata | reverse complement strand
AAGGAGTGCAAATAAGTGTTTGAAAGGGTTTAGTAAAGAGGAAGGTAAATAAAACTTAAGGAAAACCTTAATATCTATCCATTTGACTTATTAAAATAAGTCACGTACGGCCGTACGTCTTCTGGTACGCCCGTACCGAACAAAGGCTTTTGATGGACACAACTCCTGCGAGCAACGGCACGCCCGTACCCCCATTTGGTACGCCCGTACGTGCTCAAACTGACTGACAAACCAAAATTCCATGAGCTCACGTCCGGCCGTACCGCCCTTCGGTACGCCCGTACGACCTCCAGGAACTAAAATCCCTGTAATCCCTTGTCCCGTACGACCGTACGACTAATCCGTATGCCTGTACCACAACCTAGAATTCAATCCATGCCTATTGGCAAGCCAAAACTCGCCCGTAACTGCCACAAACTCCCTCGCTAACCCTAAACACACTTCCAAAACATACTAAATCACATATATACGTCGTCCCTCATCCAACCGAGAAGACATGCTCCTCAATAAGGCGACGACACACAATCAAAAACATGGATACACATAGCACAATTCACATAATACATCCACGAAACCATCAAGGCACATTCATTCACATAGCATGCCTCATAAACATGCATTCTCATTTTAACAACATCACACCAGTTACATACATACACCTGTACATACACCCTAGCAATCATACATATACACACAAACTACTAGGGTCCTAAACGCGGGTGTAACAATGAAAGTGGCATACTTTGAGAATCTGTCCACCACAACTAGTATGGTATCAAACTCCTCCACTCGAGGTAGACAAGTAATGAAATCCAGTGAGACACTCTCCCATGGGCGAGTTGGCACAAGCAAAGGTTCCAACAAGCCAGGTGCCTTCTACCTTACCACTTTATCTTGTTGGCAAACCAAGCATGTCTTCATGTAAGCTTTTACATTCTCCTCTATCTTTGGCTACTAATAGTGTCAGGATAACAATGCCAACATTCGATGCTAACCCGGATGTCCTGCCCATACAGTATCATGGCATTCGATCAATAATGTCTTTTTTAAGTGTCCCAATTGAGGTACATAGAGACGATATGGCCTAGCCATCAATAATCCATCTTCCAACAAGAATTGCCTCGCCTTGCCTTGTTCTACCAAATTGATCAAAGCTACCACTTGAGGGTCATTCATCAAGCCCTCCCTTATTTGATCTCGCAAGGAAGTTTTAACCTAACTGGAAGAGAGATGAGCTAGTTGCTTCATAGCCACTAATTATGGTTTAAGGCATCAACAACACAATTAGCTGTTCCAGGATTGTATTCCAAGTGGAAGTCAAATTCTACTAAAATTTCCTGCCATCTATCTTGTTTCAAGGTGAGTTTTGGCTGCATCAAAAAGTGGCTCACCGTTGTATTATCAATCTTCACTACAAACTTGGCTCCCAACAGGTAATGATGCCAAACTCATAAACAGTGGACCACCCCTAGCAGTTCCTTCTCATGAGTAAAATATCTCCTTTCTGCTTCATTCAGTTTACGGCTCTCAAAGGCAACTGGATGACCCTCCTGCATTAATACTCCCCCCAAAGCAAAGTCAAAGGCATCTATTTGCACTTCAAAGGGTTTCAACATATTCGACAACTGTAACACGGGGTCACTCATCACTACATGTTTCAAGCTCTCAAAGGCCTCTTGGCATTCTCCAGACCACTTCCATCCATTCCTCTTCTTCAGTAATTCCATAAGGGAACAATTCATCGGGAATACCCTTAGACAAACTGCCTATAATAGTTAGCCAACCCTAAAAATGAGCGTAGTTCCGTAACTAATGCAGGGACCTTCCAATCTTGAATAGCCTTCACCTTGTCTTGTTCCATCCGTATGTGCCCCTGCTCAATCACGTGACCCAAGAACTTAATCTTAGTTTGTCCAAAAGCACACTTTTCTTCCTTGCCATACAACTGATTCTCTTATAGCTTCTCAAACACTAACCATAGATTTTCTCGATGCTCCTCTAAGGTGGTGCTATAGACAACAATATCATCAAGATAGACCATCATGAATTTGTCTAGGTACTCATGGAACACCTAATTCATCAAAGTATAAAAGGTAGCTAGAGCATTGGTTAGTCCAAAAGGCATGACAAGGAATTCGAATGCACCATACCGGGTTACACAGGCAGTCTTTGGCTCATCCCCTTCAGCCACTCTCACTTGGTGGTAGCTAGATCTGAGATCTAGCTTTGTGAAGTATTTGGCTTGTCTTAATTAATCAAACAAATCAACAATCAAAGGAATGGGATATTTATTGTGCACTGTAACCTTGTTGAAAGCTCGATAATCCACACAAAGTTGTAAACTCCCATCTTGCTTCTTCTGAAAAAGTACAGGGGCATCGAAGGGAGCTTTTACAGGGTGGATAAACCCCACCTCCAATAACTCATTCAACTGTATCCTTAACTCTGCCAGCTTAATAGGGGCCATATAATATGGTGCTCTTACAGGAGGCTTCATCCTTAGGAGTAACTCAATGGAGTGGTCAATATCCCATCAAGGAGGTAAACCGTAAGGCAACTTCTTTGGCATGACATCTTTGAACTCAGCAACTACCTCCTTGATCAATGAAGGGCACTGCAGAGTATTCTTCTATTCGTGTTGCATAGGGACTATTACATAAGTTGGCTCCTCTCTCTTTACCCCCTTTTTCAATTGCAAGGTTGAAAGTACTTTCTTTTAGCATATAGGACTCATCGTCACCAGGATAATACATGGCCTCTCTCCTATTAAAAGTAGATAGTTTATAGCTAGAACTGGCATAGCGTGACTCTTTTTCAAGAAATCCATGCCTAACACCAAATCAAAGTCATCCATTGGTGCAATAGTGACATCTAATTTTTCAGTCCAAGGTCCCATCCGACATAGGACTTCCTTAGAAACACTTATGGTCTTAACAGCTATCGAATTCACTGCCTTCAACTTACCACTATCCTCTCGCACTTGTAACTTCAAACGAGGAGCCCACGAATCAGCAAGGAAGTTATCGGTAGCTCTGGTATCAATTAAGGCCCAGAGGTTCTTTCCATTTAACACAAAATCCACATACATTAATCCCATCTCTGTTGCACTTTTGTTAACTGCATTTTGGCTCTTAAGGGCACCTAAGAATCAAAGGGCTTCCACCATAGCAGCTTCATTGGGTTCATCCTCTTTCTCCTCTCCCTTGAGTTCCTCCTTATAATTAATGGCCTTTAGCGCGCTCAAAGCAACCTTATAAGGGCACTCGGCTACTCTATATGGACCACTATAAAGGAAACACTTTATGCTTACAGGCTTCCCCAGTGTAGAGTTTACGGATCGCTACGGGCAAGACTCTTTCATATTGAAGTTTTTTGGAGGAAAACAAAGCTTGCTTCCCATTCCTCCTATAGTCGGGGCTCTTCGACCGAACCCAAAGGAAGTGTTGTTAGGTCCATTCCCTCACTCCATACCCCATGAAAAGGGTTTTTCCCACTGATGCTCTTGACCTTCACTAACTCCAAAAGAGGGAAATTTCCTTTTCGAGGAGTTATCGACTTAATCATCTATGCTCTCGGCCACTGTAATAGTAATCGTTAAATCCTTCACCGTTTAACGCTGTAACTCATTCCTTGCCCATGGTTTTAACCCTTCTAGGAATCAATAAACCTTATCCACTTTTGCCATATTCGAAGTGTCAATAATCAAGGCGAAAAAGCTTCAAACATACTCTCTAATAGAAGAAGTATGTCTTAGTTCCGCCAACTTTTGTCTCGCATTATATGCCACATTCTCTGGGTAATAGTGAGCCTTCAATGCGGTTTTGAACTCTTCCCAAGTGTTAATGATACACTTCCCTTCCTTAATTTATTCCTTCTTGGTTCTCCACCAAATCTTTTCATCATTGCTTAAATGCATTGGTGGGAGTAATAACAGTTATGCCTCAAAAGTAGTTTTTGTCGCTTCAAAGTATAGTTCCAGGTAAAACAAGAAATTATCTACAACTTTGAAATCTTGAGCTCCATTAAACAACTTTGGCTTTAGGATCTTGGCTTGTGAAAAGCCTCCACCTACTTCCGATCTGGCTCCATACTCAGTTGTTTGACAGCTTACCTTTTCCTTTAACTCTCGTATCTCCTTTTGGAGTGAGTTATATGCATATTAAGCATCATCCATCCAAGCTACCATGGATTTGTTCCCATCGATGACATCCTTTTCAAGATTCTCGATGTCCACCTTTGATAGCATCACCTTAACTTTGGTCACTCGCACTTCAATGTCTATCGAAGCACTAGTACCTGCACGTCCATCAGGATAGGAGGCCTCAAGCTCTATTGGCCCTCCATCTGAGGGTAAATTAGAAAGCCATTGTTCTACCACTATAGAACAGCTCAAGAATTTCTAAAATAGTTCCGCTCGGGCTACCACAGCTTGGAGTAATTTATCTTGTGATGATACCACATCATCACTTCCTACTACTCGCGTTACCGTAACTTTGAGGGATTCTAAATGGGTACCAAGTGCCTCAATGCAAGCTTGTCCCAGTTTCTCATTGTATACTTCTCCCATAACTTTCTTGAGTTCTGTCAATCGATTTTCTAGCGCCACAATGCACGCTAGCTTATTATCTTTATCTTTAGCCATACAACACTAAGACTCTTGCAGCTTATGCTCTGATACCATGTATCATGGGTTGAATTCAATACAACTCTTATGGACCCATGCGGCACTCGTATTCGGATACTACCTTCAATAAGCCAGCCAATTAATTACACCTGCAGGCATAAAAGGAGGTTAGCTCCTGTTCAAATGATTATCACAGTTTTAGGACAAGCACAGCTAGGCACATCATAGACAAGCATCACATGTAGCATAACATTCATCCCATAATCATAACAAGGCAACACATAACACTAGCACATAGAAGAACAACAAGACATAGATGAATAAGGCTACTTCTGTCATTGATAAACACTAGGTCACAAGCAATCAATTCACATACTCTGTGACTAGCTTAAGGAATACAACATATTCATTCTTTCAGATCATATTCTACCTATTTTCCTTTTTACCCATTTTCCCTTTACATAAAAGCTCTCTCCCTTACATCACGTACGCCCGTACCAATGAAAACTTCAATACCAATCTATGCCAAAATGATGGTATGATTGTACCATTAATTGATACACCCATATAATCTTAAAAACTTCAATATCAATTTATATCAAAACAATTGTACAGTTGTACCACCCATTGGTATGCTTGCACCAAAAGCTACTGCCAAATTTGGCATATGGTATGACCAAACCATATGGTCATACAACTCAAAACATAATTAATTGTAGGCCCATACAAAAAATTGTACGCCCGTGACGATGTGTTTTTCACCATTCTTTTCATTTAACTTGCATTTTCCTAATTCAAACCCCATTATATCACATAATAACATCATACTAACATACCATAATATAACTTTAGATATATAAATATCATTAAAGAGCTTCATTCAAAGCATTCAATGAAAACATACTCTACCTACTTCTCAATACATACTCACTTTTATAATCATCTTTTTACTTTGTTTCCATTTCTATCTCTATTGACTTATTTCTTCATAGAATTCCTCTATCTATAAAACACTTTAAACCATATTCATCATGTCAACACATTCATGCATTTCATAATCTCAAACCACCTTAAACACATAATTCACACCTTGAGGCAGAAAATACATGATCATATACAAGAAAGCATGAGTTAAGGTTCATCACTTAAAATAAAACACATTAGACAACATATATTGCATAAACTCTTTGCATAAACTCTACATTATACAAACTCAAGAACATAATACTTTATCCTTTCTAACAACAATAATCACTTTCCTCACCCTATATCTTTTAGAATTTATATAAATATCATGTCATTCATGCATTTAATGTACTTTTTAATCAAGTATGATCAAATAAACATTGAATATGTACACATTTATCATGGTAGTGTAAATGAGGATGTTATAATTTATGGTCCCAAAGTGATCCAAATGAGTTAGATTTATCATAAATCATCATCATTTATTTAATTTTAACATCAAAATTAAATCATTGAATTAAATATTATTTTTGATTCAATTTATTTACAATTAACATGACTGAAATCAAATTGAGTGTTGAATCCATACTCTAATTGATGCTAAGGATATTAGAGTTTCTTAATTTTGGTTTTCATGATCAAATTAATTGATTTTATCATTAAATAAATTTAATTTTGCTTTATTTTTCAATTAAATGCTATTTTCAATTAATTTTATGTTTATTGTCATCATAAATTTTAATTGGATCTTGATAAAATTCTAAGTGATATTGCAAAGGATCTTAGAATCTTCCAATTATGGTATAATTGATTTTTATCAAAAATTGATTTATTTCTATAATTATACTCGTCTTTATTTCCTTATTTACATGAATGTTGCCAACACATTTTAAGGATTTGATCCTTGATCCATGTCTTTACATAGCGATGAATTGATCAAAATATCTCAACATTCTTTTTATTGCTTAATTTCCTCTTATGTTCACTTTCCATTTTCATGCATTTTAACTCATGCTACCCAAGGACGTTTCTCCAGGTGGAGGAGATATTACTACACATCTCAGATTTTTGTATTATCGAAGAAACTTTTATAATAAAATAGGCCCCTATTTTATTAATTTTCCCAAGGATATATGTTTTAAGTTTATTCCCTTATGCATCCCCTATCTCTCTCGATCCTTTTCATCGACCATTATTAATTTTTATTCATGTGGATGTAATTATTATATTTCTTATAATATATGTTATGCTATATCATATCATATGCCACATCACCACTCATATGCTACATCACTAAGTCATGTCATACATATGTCATGATAATATATCATGATATATCACCATGCTACATTGTTATGTCATGTCATACATATGTCATGACATTATGTCATATCACACACATGCTATATGAAAATGTCATATCATTATATCATGTTATGCGTATGTCATATCATTATGTTATGTCATATAAATGTCATGTCATACTTATACTATGCCATCACTTCACATGCCATACATATGTCATGTATACACTATGCTTCATACACCATCTCATATGCCATACTTATGTCATATAGCTCTACATGCCATACCATACTTACTATATTATATATGTTATGTTATAATTATCATCATAACATGTCACATTACGTGCTTACTTTATACCCTTGATTGCTTGTCTACCTAGGGCAATTAACTTAACTAAAATGGTAAAATCAAATTTAGAAACTCTAAGAAAATATATCTTCACCACCCAAACCCATCTTTGAAGGGTTTAACTTAGTACTCATGTTATGGGTCGGTTAAACCAAATCTAGAACCAACCAATGGCAACTCCAACTTTACGACTCTTTGAGTCCATCTTATTCCTTAAGGTAACCCCTCGAGAAGACCGCACTTTTGCTCCAAGCAGGCTGCTAGTGCTATTTATTGTAAGTCTTGCTTTGGATCACTGTAAAAGCCTTGCCCATAGTTAAAAATGTAATCAAGCTTAGAAATGGTGAGTTCATTCAAGTTGTTAGCAAATGTACAATCTAAATACCTATTTTTAATCACAACAATTTTCTACATGATGTCTTATTTATCTTAAAACTATATAAAAATATACTAAGTGTAGGGCAATTTATACAAAAAAAAAGGTTACTAGTTGTCATTTATAGAAAACTCTTGTACTATATTAATCAAAATGATGTGTTACTAATAGTGGTTTCTATAGTTAATAAAAGCTTTATAATTGATTAGTATTTGACTAAGTTTTACATGTTAAATTATAGTTAATAACTCCTAGCTAATGCATAAAAATGTTTAGGCATGTAAATTTTAAATCAATAAGCTTATAGTAAGTAAGCAACTTGTAAAGAATTTTTCTTCTATCAATTTAGGAAGCATAATAAAAGGACATTTCCATTATAGTTGAATTGGAAAGTAAAAGAAAAGTCAACTTTAATTTATTTAGACATTTATAGCACCATGCAAACTCCATCTCTCTACATGAACAAGTACTTCATCTTGTTCATTGATGATAAGAATGGTTTAAATTTACTCCTTGAAACTTAACTCATAAGCATTATGTTTTCCAAAAATTCAAATTATTTACTAAAATTAATTTGGATAAAGACTCAAGGTCTTAAGAATTATTAATGGCATAAAATACAATTCATTCGTATAAACTTCTATGAACAAACTAGAATTTAACATTAATTGATTGTTCATTATTCACCTCAATAAACATAAAGTATGTGAAAGAAATAATAGAACCTTACTAAACATGTCCAAGTTTCATGAAAAGAAACTACTGAAGAGATTATGGGTAAAAGCTATAAACACATCAACTTATATAGAGAATATGCTACCAACATTAGTTGTAGAATGAAAAACTCCTTATGAAACTTAGATTAGATTAAAACCATCAATTAAACACTTGAAAATCTTTGATTTAGTTTATTATTTGCATATCCCATATATAAGAGGGATAAGTTGTCTACTAAGGAAAAAAAGAGGCCTTTTTCTTAACTATAATAATGATTCCAAAGGTTATAGAGCTTATGATTTACAAACTAGAAAGGTGGTTATCAACAAAGATTTGAAGGTTGATGAATTTTCTTCCTAGAATTAGGAGTAATGCATAATATAAAATCTAAAATTTGATAAAGAAAGTATTATTGATGGAGAAGATGGTAATTAGGAGCCTAAATATGATAATGATCAAAGATCTATTGATTCTTCAATTCTAAGAACTAGAATTTTGGTAGACATTTACATAAATTATAAATCTCTTATTGTAGATCCATGTTATTTCAATGATGTTTCTTAATATGATATCTAAGATGAAATTACACAAACTATAAAGAACCAAACTTAGAGCTTAATGGAAAGACCAAGTAACAAGAGGGTAATGGATGCAATATGGGTTTTTAAAACCAAGTATAATGCTAACAAATCAATCCATAATCATAAAGCATGACTCATTATTAAAGGCTATTCATAACAGTCTATAATAAATTTTGTAGATATATTTGCACTAGTAGCTATAATGGATATTATTAAATTTCCATTTGCATTTGTTGCTTAACAAAGGAAGGAATCTTTATTTCATATAAGCCTTATATAAAAAATTTATAAGAAAAACATGAAGAGATGTAAACTGGTGAACACCTCAATTGTTGTTAAAGAATAATTTTTATAATTTTCCATTGAGGAATTGATTAATGCAAAACTTATAAAAATGTAGCAGGAAGTCTATTATATTAAACAACATCAAGATTATATTTAATACATGTAGCTAATATGTTCTCATGGTATATGAAGGAACTAATTTATAGGACATGTTTACACTAGTGGTTAGAATGGATATTGTTAAGTTATTATTTACATTTGATGCTTAATAAAGGAATGAATCTTTGTTTAATAAAAGGCTTCTATAGAGAATTTACTAGAAAAATATGAAGTGATGTAAACTAGTAAAAACCTTAATTATTGCTAGAGAATAATTTTTGAAATTATTCAATGAGAAAATAGTTAATACAATAACTTGTAAAAGTATGGTAGGAAGTCTATTATATTAAACTACATCAAGAATGGATTTAATGAATGCAACTAGTGTGTTCTCAAGGTATATGCAATAACCAAGAGAAAATAATTTTAAAGTTGGAAAGAAGGTCTTATGATATGTTAAAAGATCATACGAGTTATGAATTTAGTTCAAATTAATGAAGGATGCTAAGTTAACAAGCTACATAAATAACGATTAGGTTGAATATGTAGATAATATCAAACGTGTAACTTATTATTTCTTTACACTTGATTAAAGGGCATTTAATTAATGTTTGAAAAAAATAAGAGGTTGTGGCTCAATCTACAACATAATTATAATTTATTTTAGCTACAACAATAAAAAAAATAAGGCATTTAGCTTAGGATAATGTTAAATGATCTACGTGGAAATAAAAAAAAGCAACTAAAGTATTCTATGATAAAAATTTAGCAATAGCAATTGCTAAAAATATAGTCTATCATGAGAAAAAACATATGAAAGCAAGCATTTCTTGAAAGAAGTAAAAGTTAAGAAGGAGATTAATTTAATTTACTACAAAATTAAGGTCCCAGTTGCACATATACTTACCAAGGCATTCCAAAAGGGCAGGTTTAAATTCTTAAGGGAAAACTTGGAGTCTCAAACCAAAGTCTTAAGGAGGACTGTTAAAAGCATGGCTAAAACTCAATTTTTGTACTTTTTGATTTTAATAAAAGCGTGGTATCGTTTGTTTTTAAATAAATGATTACTAGTTAACTAAAGCTTACTTGTAATAGTTGCAATGTTAATCACATTATGTACTAAAAGTATAGTATACAAAACTTTCTCTTTATAGAAGTTAATTTCCAATTACATTATAAAAGGTAGTTTTATGTATCAATAAAAATGGCTTATTCATTTCAAATGTTTCCTTTTAAAAACTTCACTCCTTAAAATATAACAGTGATAATTAGTTACTGAAGTTACAACCATAATGACATTTACTAAGGTCAATATTGCTTAGCATAAGCACACTTCTAAAATACATGGAAATTAAATTCAATTTCAATATGGCAATGAGAGAAAACATCATCAAGCTCAATAACCCTTTTTAAGAAATTCCCCCAGATTGCATATGATTCCTTACTAAACATCAAACAAAAACCTTTGAATAAGGAGATAAATTGAGTAGCCAAATCCTTTTCCATATATCAAACGCTTGCACCCTATATCCAAATTTAACATTGTTTAAAAATAACATAATATGGTGACTTATCCTCACATTCATAATCTTATAGCCAAGTAATAGGTCAATACAAAATGTCAATGGAAAGTGAATGCTAACATTGTTAATTTAGAGAGCTATAATGGAAAAAAAAAGTATCTAAAAGTATCTTATTCCATCCTTTTTACACAATAAGCATCAAGACATGCATGTTTTTTAATCTCAAGTCATCACTTGTCTTCACCAAACATAACTAACATTAGAACATAAACTACCATAAAAAAATGGCACTTAGGAAAATACCTAACTTTAAGTACTTGAACCATTAAGGAACAAAGATTAGAAATAAGACATAAAGCTTATTTAGCCATCACTACCAACTTAAAAGCTCTTAAAGTAATAAAAACTTAGAGCTCCATTGCATTTAACAATGCAAAAGCCAAGACCACTTTATTTCAGAAATACTATAACCACTAAGCTCTTGCTGTAGATGGCACTAAGGGTCCGCTTAAAGCAAAAATGTGATTGGTCTTCTTATGGAATGATACGAATCTGATAAAAGTCATAAGATGGAGTTATCACTAAATGGTTCCATATTTGGTTCAACCAACCCGTAGCATGAGTGTTAAGTTAAACCCTTCAGAGATGGGTTCAGGTAGTGAAGATCTATTTTCTTAGAGTTTTCAAATCTAATTTTACCATTTTAGTCAGGTTAATTATCCTAGGCATGTGTATGAACATTCATAAGCATGAATAAAACATAAATAAGCGTAGCATGGAAGCAATTATAATAGATATAGCATGAAAAATATCATGGTAGATATGACATGGCAAATATGGTAGATATGGCATGGAAATCATAGTAGATATGGCATGCCATGGCAAATATGGTAGATATGAGATGACAATCATGATAAAGCATAGTGGCTAAAGAAATAATGGTTCGTAAAAAAGGATCAAGAGAGATAAGGGATACATAATTAATAAAGCTAATCATACATGCTAAGGGGATAGAGTCCAATTCTATTACAAGGAATCTTCAGTAATACAAAAATCTGAGATATTAAGCAACATCTCTTCCACTCGGGGAAAAATGAACTCAGGTAACATGAGTCAAAAGGTACAAATGAAAAAATGCAAATAAACAAACAACGTTAGGAAATAAAGAGAAATATGGGATACGATTAATCAATCTAAAGTTATATGAAAGCATGAATCAAGGATCAAGGTCTAATAAACGTAATGGCAATACTCATAAAAAATGTAATAAATACAAGTCGGGTCATGAAAATATCATAAGAATGATCAAGAACTTCTAAAATCACACTTGGCAAGTCATTTAGGCTTGATTTACCTCTTAATTCGTACTTAATCATCCATAGCATGGAAAGTAAATCAAATGGCATTTAATTTGAAAATCAAGCAAAAATCAAATAAAAGGCAAATTGAAAATCAATTTTTAAGCAAAAATTAATCAAAGACTCAAATTGGAAGATAAGTCAACATCGAAATCTAATCAAAACATGTCAAGTGAAAATTGACTTAATTTAAAATGGCATTAAATTGAAGATTAAAGCAAAAATTCATTGATTTTTTAGCAAAAATCAATGAATTAATCATGAGAATCAAAATTAGAAGATTTTAACATCATGGAAAATCAATTGAAAATGATTCAACATTTATTTTGAACTCAATCAGGTTCAAGTCCAATTAAAATCAAATTATAAGTGTCCTTTAAATTGAAAATTGATTTTGAGATCAAAATTAATCAAATTGAAGCAATGTTTGATGAATTCATATCATTAGATTATTATGAAATCACAAATGCTACTAAAAACTTCAATTAGCATCAAAAAACAAGTGAAACTAAGTGAAAAATCATAAATCTATAAAAATTTAGCAACTATATACGCCTTATATTGCATGACATATGCAGCATATACTAAAAAAGGAGGCTATTTATGAAGCATATATAGTGATGTATGCTACATATACAATGATGTGTGCCACACATAGTGAGCAGAATAAGAAGAAAATGAGTTTTTAAGTAAAAAAATGAATGAAAACACAAAATCAAGTGAATATGTGACTATTACATATCATTCTAGCTACAGGAGAACTAAGAATGTTACTATTACATTCATGATTGAAGCCAATCAAGCATAAACAATGCAAAATCACCAACCTAATAAGAAAATCAAGAGAAAAGAGGAAGGAAAAAGCATTCCAACACTCATAAGGATGATTAGGCCGTAATCTTGATTCCAAAAAGTGTTTAAGGATTTAAGTAAGGATTAATTAGTCTCTAAGCCTAATTAAGAACTTAATTAATTATTTAATCAAGTGTGAAATGATTTTGATAGAGTTTGACCATAATTAATAAAATTCTAACCTCTTTCCTACAGATATATGAGTCATATTTATAGGTAAGGGTCATGAGTTGCCAAAAATACATTAGGAATATGGGATTATGTAAATTCTAAAGGTGATATGCATAACATATGGTGTATATATGCAACATGTAGTAGGATGTGCTTCGTACATCAAAATTTGAAGCTTTATGTGCCTCATACTATAGGCACTTAGGGATATGCACCCTATGCTCAAAAGTTCTCACTCATGTCAAAATGGCATGGTGACATATAGAGCATGTTAGATTTACATGGAAAAATGTCATGCAACATGTACATTTCAACTGAATTTGCATAACATGCAGCATTATATGCTCCACACATAAGAAATGCATGCTATGTCACATCCACATGAGTGACGTGTCTGGTATACGTATAGAGGTCTGTATGTGTATGTGTTTTCGATATGATGTTGTATTGCGTATGATGTATTCTTGGATTGTTTTATGGATGTATACATGTATGTATGTATGTATGTATTGATGGATATGTGTTATTGCTTGTGATGTTGTCACCTTATTAAGAAGTATGACTTCTCGGTTGGATGAGGGACAACGATTTGATTATGTTTAGGACTGGGTTGAAGTGTTTTCAGCAGGTATCAGGTGAGTAGGGCTGAGTGGAGCCTTTGTTGTGGATTTATAGGTGGCGATACGGGCATACGGATACCCGTACAGGCGTACCAAGTTTCCTGGAGATGGTACGGGCACACCAAGAGGTTGTACGGCCGTATCGTAACTCGCAAGAAAAATGGTTTATCATGAAGTTTGGGGTGGTACGGGCATATTATATGCCGTACGGCCATACGGTTACTCATAGGAAAATAGGGCATCAGGACTTTAAGTCTTGTACGGGCGTATGGAGTTTGGTACGGTCGTACGCGACTTAAAATCCTATTTTTAATAGGATAAACTTAGATTTTTCTTTAACTTTACTTATTCTTCTTTCTTTTAAACCCTTCCTAAACGTCCCTAAACCTTAGGATATAGTTTCTCTTCATGCTATTAAGCGTATAGAAGTCGGTTTAGCAAAGATTGAAGTTTAGAGGATTAATTAGACGCTAGAAGTAGCTTGTAACAGGTTTGTGCTAGATTGAGTTTCAAGTCTTATTTACTTCTTCTTCTATTTTTAGGCCATGTATGGCCAAGGAATTGATGTTTGGGGATTGCATACCCATATTTGTGATGCGTTATTGATATGAGCTTGATGATTACTTAGTACGGTATGCTCTGTTTATTATACTTCATTATATCTGCCTTTACCTGTTGACATATTAACCATTGAGCCACATATTCTGCTATATCTTTCTTCATACCAACCCACATATTCTGCCTATATCATTGTATATCATTATACTTCAAAAAGGCATGTTGGGTCATATATTATAGGATTCCATAATGGAATTGTATATTATAGTGCCTCCTACGGGAGTTGAGTCTCAAAACATAGAGGAAAAAAGGGTTTAAAGACCTGAATAATAGTTGCCCTCCTTTGAGAGTTGAGTACTGGTACATACAGGGACCCAGCATGGTAGGAAATTATGCATAATATAGGGAAAAAGAGAAAGGAGTAATATCATGAAAGAAAAGAAAGAGAGAGAAGGGTGCAAAGCATGACATTGCATTTATTATTTGACTTGTGAATGTTGTGTATGATAATATATTCCGTTTTTGCTTATATGTTAACTAGCCCTACTAAGTTTGATACTCAACGTTTATCAATTGATGGACGTAGGTTCTAAGCCTACGATTGAGGGCCCTAGGTTGTGATCGCTTGTATCAGCAGAGAGGTGGATTCAGACGCAATCCTATCCTCAAGGTGGTCCTGGACTGTCACATTCACACTAAAGACCCTAGTTGTATGTGTATGTATACATATACGTATAGGCATATGTATATATCTGTGGAACATAGCTATATGGTTTAGAATGATTGCATGATTAGATGATTGAACTGTTAACTATTTTAATAATGACTGTGTTTTGCTATTGTCGCTTTATTGGGAAGCACGACTTCCTTGTGGTATAAGAGGCAATGTTGTTGATGTTTCAAGAAGTGTTCTATGATTGGGGTTGGATTAGGTACTCTGAAAGTAAGTTATAGGGCCTATGTATTGAGATTAGAGAGGGGTACGGACGTACGGGTTTCCGTACGGGCATACCGGGGTTGAGAGATGAGTGGCATAGTGTTCTTAAAGACTGTATAGGCGTACCATTGGGTCGTACAATTGTACCATTGCTCACAGGAAATTAGTTTGTCAGGAAACTTGAGGTGGTACGGGCGTACCACCACTCGCAGGAAAATAGGGTATCATAAGATATCGTTTGGTACGGGCGTACCGAATTCTGTACAACCGTACGTGACTAATTGTTGACTTTTTAAAAAGGTTGAAATGGATAAGTATGCATATATTCTTTAAGATAAACTCTCCTAAACTCTCAAAAACGTTAGGGTTTTAGGATTTAAAAAGGGTATAGCTCAAGAATTAAACGTTAAAGCTAGAAGAGGTCTACAGAGGGATTACCAACGTATGATAGACATGTCACTATCACAGGTTAGTGCTTCTTACGATAGATATTTCGATAAGAAATTATCAACGGGTAGGGAGTACTTACCTTCTTGTTAATAGGATGCTTTATATGCTTATATCCTTATGAATCATTTGGATAAACTCTTCTATGAGTCAACCATTTCAGAAACTAGAAAGATAAAGGAATGAAACCCTTATATGACTAGGGAAAATATGTATTTGATATATACTGATGTGTTTCTGCATGTTGGTGATTGAAATGATTGATGAAATATGATATGAATGACAATATGTGTAAGTTATGTGTATGATGAACTACGTGACTGGTGTGCATAATGATGTATATAAGGATTTATATGAACGATGACTTATGTGAATGACATGAAAGATGATTTATGATGTTTAGATGCCTGGATAGATTGATGTGCTACATGGCACCATGAAATATTGCATGCATATCATGTCATGAATCATATATATATGAATACATTCATGGCATGCAAAGAATGAGGATGATAGAGGAAAGGAAAAAGAGGGATATAAGCTCCAATCATACTGGGTCATAATGATGATGATGGATTCCTTTAAGGGATCGTATAGATTAATGCCCTCCTAATGGGAGATGAGTCTCGAGACCTATAGTAGGAAATGGGTGCAAAGCACCATACAATATTATATGCCCTCCTTCGGGAGATGAGTACCGGTACCTACAGGGACCCATTATGAGAGAGAGATTGTGCATAATCATAAAAGAAAGGAAAGGAATGTATGTGACAGGAAAATAAGAGGGTGATGCATAGCATAAATGCATCCTTGTGCATTATCATTATCATTCACATGTCACAAATGAATAAAGAATATGATGAAAGTCATAATGAATGTTGTACAAAGGAGGAATGCTGAAGATGATTGTATCCTCATAACAATGATGGGATGGAATGATATTAATAATGAACAATGAACCGATAATGTATGAATAGTCTTGGGACATACCATATGTCATTACGACGTGAATATGTGTATTATGAATATGTGAAGATGTGATAGGATTGTTAGATGACCATTTGAGATACGGTATATATATGTTTATGGTTACTATATGACCATATGTGAGGTGACAGGACATAGGATCAGTGATACTGATTTATGATCTAAGTTTAATTCCATATGTGGCATACACAGCGCTTTATGTGTGTTGCAAGTAACGCTAGTCTATAGTATAATGGTAAAGGTTTGGCTTATGTCACCTGTCTTTGTATATGGCTATATATTCTGTTTATAGCACCACTGAGTGATATACTCAGCGTTCATCGTTTAATGGACACAGGTTAGCAGGTGGTTGAAGAGCCCGGATCCCCAGGCAATCATTCAGCAAGAGTCTTCTGATGGCAGAGACTTAGACTAGTCTTTCTATCACATCCACATTAGCAGCATTTTTTACACGTTTGCATTTTATGCATGAGAATGAATGGTGCATGGAAAGTATGATTGGACTATGATTAGTATATGCTTTGATATGCTAGATATGCTTATGAGTATGATATGCATGAATGGAATTTCATAAGATATAGAATT
>CANYBF010912731.1:0-21585 GCA_948192965.1 Dalechampia spathulata | reverse complement strand
GTGAATAGTAACCTAGGTTTAAAATGCAATATTTTGCATTCCGCGTATCCTACCACGCGTAGGCAGGTGTGAAGTGTATTCTGTAAGTACAGAATATACAGAATAGGAAATAAGAGCAGCGGGCTCCTGTTATTGTTAAGTGGGCCCCACCGCATAGTGGGCCCGGAAGATGGCATTTACGATGCCAAGCATTGTGCCTTGCGTAAGGCAACATGGAATTGTATTCTGTAAGTACAGAATACACAGATTAGGTAATAGGGGCAGCGGGCCTCGCTGTTACTAGGTGGGGCCCATAGCGTAGTGGGCCCAACAGACGGCATTTGCGATGCCAAGCGCTGTGCCTCGCGTAAGGCAACTGGGAAATGTATTCTGTAAGTACAGAATATACAGAATAAGTTATTGAGGATGCGGGCCCCGCTTTTATTTAGTGGGCCCCACCTATGTACTATTCATGATGAATAGTACCCGAGGCTAAAAATGCAATACTTCGCATTACAAGTGTTTTGTCCCCCGTATACGGCAGGGGAGGGTGTTCTGCATGTACAGAATACTCAGAATACGCGACGGGTCCCGCCAGGCACCATGGTGGGCCCCACCAGTTCTGAAATGTTCTGCGCACCAGAACACACAAAGGAAGACACAGGGGCCTATATGTATAATCGGGATCAATATTGGGGACTATATCCAAGTCGAATTAACGAAGATCCAAAATTATACGATGGTGAAAAGTGAGGGTCAACAATATGCATACTTTTATATCATATATAGGCATTCTAGCATGTAGGTCATGTATCTTTATTAATTCAACATGTAAGGAACATTAATTAATCATGACTCAAACATAAGATATTAAGGTCAATTTAGATCTCTAAGTGTATATACATGTATATAATAATGAATAATGAGGTTTAGATATGCATAGCTTTAAGTTTGGAAGCTTGCAACATTCATTCATTAAGTTGCCAAACATACAAGGCATATTACTATTCATTTGGTCATTTTCTTTCATGAATTCTTCATGTTTTCACCTTTATGTGACCTTATGGGACAAGTTATGAACTATGAAGGACCTTCACATTGATACCATCATGTAATGCATGAATCAAAGTATTAATACATGTAAACAAAGTATCAAAACATAGACATTTAAGGTATGTAACTCAAACTTGTGAAAACCAGAAAATGCAAGTATCATTTCTACATGTACTTGAACTAAATGAATTTTTAAGCTATCCTCTTGGCCTTTAATATAAATAATCCATATACCATTAGAAACTAGATTCATTAAAATTTCATTGAAGCTATAGCATGCAAATTATCTCATCCTTTAAGGCCGCATGCCTTATATATCATGCTAAAATGCACTATTTTGTTACTATTCATGTACCTTTACGTATAGTGTCCCATTTTTGATAGCCCAAATGAAATCAGAATTTATTATACTTTATACAGTTGGAAACAAGACTCAATAAGATTTAATTTGATATATTACATAAAACTTTTTGATAACATTAAAGCCTATAAAAGTGAATTTTATCTAAGGTTAAAAATTCTATCTAAGACCAAATCTGGTTTTGCATACACTTGTATTCCTTTATCCATTCACCATATAAACCACCTTAAAATCATACCATACTAAATATAAACATGCATATACCTGTTACACATATATTTAAGTCTTAATGGTCAGTAACCATGCACTTAAACACACTTTAAGGTAGTGTATACATAAGTTTATCAAGTAAGTACCAAGGCTACCTACTTTTCATCTCTTTAGCATTTTCACAACATAATTTCATTTTCCATGCAACCAAACTTTTTTTCTTCATTCTATCACAATATTCAATCATATTTAATCATAAAGCAATGTATAACACAATTCTACTAAATTAAAATCCAATAAACCAAAATTTCTTCATTTTGGGTAGCAACTTTATTTCCATCATCACTTAAATTTTCTTCCACCTTTCATGCATTTTTCATATTCTTCATCATAAATAATCACTTCAAGTCACCTTATACACACTTAAGACATCAAATTAAGAGTCATTTACATGTAATTCACCTTAGGGTTTTCATGGAAATTTCATCCATACTCAACACTCAATCAAAACACTTTAATCATGCAAAATCAACCTTCCTCTCTCAGTTTCTCATATGATTCTATCAAAACTTATACATATACATGCACTTCTATACTTGGACAAATTCTTCTAGCTCTAATAACATGAGTTACATCAAAGATCAAGAAGTAATAAGTATGTATACAATGAAAACTAATCAAAAATAACATAAAAATCTAATTTTACATTAAAAATTACCTTGGAGAAGTGATTTTCTTTAAACTAGAAGCAAAAGAAGAAGGAGGGGAAGAGTATTTCGAATGGAGGAGGAAGGAATATTCAAAAACCAACCCGTTTTTTTCTGTTATTCATATTTATCTTATTTAATACAAAATTTTAAGGAAAATCCAATCATGTGTTAACACTTGTCAATATATAAGTAACTTACTTATTCCGTTTGAATTCTTCTTCTTTTATTTAATTATTATTACATCATTTTTGCATCATGTTCATAAAAGCATCATACATGTCATACATTACATAACATTGCCACATACATACATAAATTTTATTGTCCATATTTACCTTTCACCTTTTTATTAAATGACATTTATGTCCTTAATTAGTACTTAACTTCTAATTAATTCTAACTTCATTTAAATGTCCATTTACATATCTTAACATATACTTTCTCATATAGTAACATGTCTAATTTGCCAAAACATCACATATCATATATAAATTCCATCATTAAGCTTCATGAAAAGCATTAAACATAAGCATGTTGAATTCATGTCCATAATGCATCTTATGCACATTTTCATCTCTTTAACCATCTTTTCACTTTCTTTTCATCTCTTTCTCTATAAATTCTATGTCATATGGAATTGCTTCACCTCAATATCATTTCATAATATTTTCCTCATATCAATCATTCATGAATCACTCCTTTTGTATTTTTATAGCATAAATATGTCATATATGTTTTTCTTATGCCTATAACTTTTCTATATATATTCTCTTTCCATTATTCACCTTTCAACTAAATAAATAATGTATGTGTATATATAATAATTCACATTAGCACCTTAAGAACATTTAATTCATTAATAATCACCTTTAAGTCCATTTTCATTTTATTACCATCTAACATGCATAAAACATATTCTTACCTTACCTTTATACATACATTCACAACTTTAAACATTTTTTATGCTTCATGTATTCTTTTACCATGAAATACATGCTTATACATATATACTTTGACATTAAACATAATTAATCCATGTTTGCATATCATTATAGCATGATCATAAAATACATATGCATGCATGAATTTAAGGTGCATACCAGGGTGTGACATATTCAATATGAATTCTATTCTTTTATTGTCAAGAACTTATAACACCATAGGTTTTATATTTGTAATAATAACATGCTATCAATAAGTAATTTAATATGTATAAATTAATCTAAACATAAGAAGTAATAATTTGGTAAATAAAAATATGAATGTATAAAAATAATGAGTGTGACATATAATGACCTTCACACTTGCATGACTTAACAAATAATTGTACTCCTCATAATTTAATTACTTAATCACTCATTTCAATATGACACATAACATTCACATTATTGCAATTAGGTAGACAAAATTAATGGATGTGACTATATACTTACTAACATGATAATTATATTATCCTACATCCACAATCAATAACTTCTCTCTTTAATAAGGAGATGATCAACCTATTTATCTCTACATTAGCTAGAGCAAGTTTATGACCACACATAATAAACTATATATGATATGCATTAATAAGATACTATTAACCTTATAAAATCTTATCATACACCCAATTAATATATTATCTTATAATAAGATCACTTAGTCATTTTTTAATCCTTATATTTGACTTAACACATCATCTTTCCCTTTTATATAATAATTTATATTCATCAACCCAATGCATGTACAACGGATTCTAACATGAAATAATTATTCCCTAGTTAATAACATAAGTTTGTATTTCTCATGATAATGCATTGTTACATTTCCTCCATGCTATTTATAATTAAATATAACTTCATTAATCTTAGAATTTCCTTCTTTTATCAATTTTCAATAATCATCCTATTTTGTTCATTTAAATCATTTTACATCATTAATGAGCATTTATCATATATGTATAATTTAATTTAGCCATAGCATATAATAATCATATGGTCCAAACATCTATTATTTAATGTTTAAAATTATTATGTGTATTGGCATAAGTGATAGATTGGTATGGCATGCAAATATGTGAGGATAAATGTGCTAAAATGTGAAATGAAAACTAGATTATTCAATTACTACCTAATTTTGCATTGCTCAATTAGCCCTCTTACTTTTGTCCAGAAATTTTTGGCCATATACAAACTGCTTTATTTAAATGTGTAATGTTTTTGTTTAAAATAACACATTTCTAATTTAGCCATTTTAAGATCCAAAGTGGTCTGAAAGCATGAAAAGTTAACCTATCTTGTTTTATTGTTTGAAATAAAATTATTTTATCAAAAGTATTTATGATGCCCTAAACATGTAAATATTGGGTTAATTTTCAAATAATATAATAGTTTTTGATATGATCTAAAACTTGTATGCTTTTCTTAAAAGTTAATTCAAACTTTAAGAGCCTTAAAATAGCTCTTAAGTTCAATTTGTCAAAAACATAAAGTTTGTAATGTGATCTTTTATTTTAACATAGCTTAAGTTATAAACCTCCATTTTGTATGGAATTAATGTCATTTTAAAGATAACATATTAAAGTTTGATTATAGAAGATTTTGTAATTTTTCAAAGTTCAAGGTGAATACCATCAACTTATAAATTAATCAAATGTCATTCTTACATAATGTGACATAGATGTAGAATTTTATACATATGTTTGTTACTTAGCATGAAATGAACCAATACGGTGTACTATGACTTATGAATGTTATTTAAAATTTGTATAATCAAATAATAACATGTTGGTATGCATTTTTTGGATATGCACTTAGGCATAAGATCATATATAAGGACTTGTTTGATGTAACATGCTATAATATTCAAATTTCTTATAAGGTCCATAACGAGTTATTATGAGCAGGTTTGATAACAAGATTACCATGAGTGTGTCCAATAAGTCCTTACGTGTCCATGCTGTTATCATGCTCATACGATGAAGTATGTTCTTATAGAATGATTAACAAGTCAAATATCTTTAGAGACCTATGCACGCATCATCTGTTTAATTACAACTTAAGTATTATATCTATGTAGTTATTGCTTGTAGCATGTCATGGGTCATATACTATTTGTCATAACATTTATGTTATAAGTAAGTTATTAATGTAATCATGCTTTGATAATAATTTATTATATGTAGAAGCTATTACACTTACATAGTTACATATAAACTGGTGTCCTTATGGTACGACCTGTATATTAGTTATATTGTCACATCCATAGCCTGATATGACATGCCTCCTGTAGTGTAACTACTAATTTCTTCTAATAGAAAATCGATAGTTACCCTATCAAGGATGCTTATCATTAATTCCTTAACCAATTCACAGCAACTATATCATGCATGCATATCATACGCAGTGAATTAAACTTCAACTTATCATCATAATTCATTCAACAATGCAATATCTCAATTCTACCATTCTGATACCAATAAGACATTGTTAATTTTGATACTAACTAAAATATGTCATATATATAGCAGAAGCATGTAATCGGAGTATAGGTGCAATGTCACTAATATCTTTACTACCATAGTACAATCAAAGTGGTAAGTTGCACGAGCCACAAAATAAGAGCCTATCTGGTAGTCCAAGACCTCTACTAATGAACTGACTCATATCTCTTATTGCTACCCTAAATTCCTATGATCTCTCATACCGCTAGTACCTATGTTCATCAATTAACAAACACTAAGTATAAAACTCAATGGTGTTAGTAAAACAATTAACATTCAATATTCATATCACAATAATAGTATTTAATTCCATATAACTTTTCACTGGGATGCAAAACTTATTCAGATTAATTTCCATGTAACATCTTATTTGAAAAGCAAACTCATTCGGATACCATTATAGGTATAACTCAATCACAACATCAAATGCAAAGGAATTCACATGATATTCACATTATATTCTCAACATTTATTCCCATTCATTCATATAGCATCTTTCAGCATTCACTTCTTATTTCCTGCAAAATCATTCCATCAATGTATTTGTATATATATATATATATATATATATATATATATATATGAATGTAATGGAATATGCCTTTTTCTTTTGGAATGCAACATGATGTGCATTCCCCTCTATTTTTCTTGTATCATCACCATTACCATGAATGACTAACATTCTCATTTATGTGCACATTATACTGGCCTTACACCGCTATCTTTTCGGGATTTTCTTTTTTGGTACCGTTATTTTAATATCATCATGTTTTGTTATCTTTTCAGCAACATATTTTTTTCTCCCTCTATTTTTATCAAGCTCCCCTTTCCTCACCGCTTTCTCACTTTCCTCCATCCTTATCTCTCCAATATTTATGTGGCTCAATACTCGTGCCACTATTTTTTCGGTACTCATATGTTCTACTATCTTTTTAGTAACACGTCATCACTTCCTCACGTCACTCATTTTCCTCCTCCCTTATTGCTCTAACTAATGCATGCCATGTTAAATGCAATAATGAATATGGCATGCCATATAAATTATTATTTGTACAATCATATATTATAATCAAATATTCTGCTATTGCATAGAATCTCATAATCATCATGCTTTCCTATTAAAGGACTTAATTCAAACCATAATCATATATTGATATTAAGGTAAGCATTTTAGCTTACTTGTTGATTCATTCTAAATGAATCAACCTATTAATAGCACAAACTAGCATAAACCCACACAAACTAGCATAAACTTGCCACTACTTTTCCTTCGTTTATGTGGATTGGAGGAATAGATTCACTATCCGTATTTTTACCTAATCATAATACAAACACGCCTGCAATATTCCAATAAATCATAAATATAGATTACATGGAAAAATTTTTATTTTTCATATCATTTTGGCATTCACATGATCATAGCATAAGGATAAATTATCCAATCATTTAATCATGTTACTTAGCCATAAAATAATTTATATTTCTTACCATTTTTAAATAAGTAAATGAAATCTAAAAATTTACATATTTATACCAATAAAAAGTAGACTCAAAGAGATTTTAATCCATATATTATAAGCTTAAAAATTTATTCATTAAGGCATGCAAATAATTCATGCCAACCAACTATTTTAATTAGAAACTATAATTTACCATGTGAATAGTTTGTCTTTTGACCCCATTTTTACAAATCAACTGAGTTTCAAATAATGTAAAATTAGTACCATTAAAAAGTAGACTTCCATAGCTTTCCAATGATATATTATATGCCTTATAATTCATTCGTTAAGATTTCCGTAAGCTTTAAATTTATCCCATTTCATGCAAAAATAGCTTAGGCCTGAATATCAAATTTTTATCTTACTTACTTAATTTCCACCGATTATATCCTTGTTGATTTAAATTACCTTTTCTATATTTTGATCAACATTTAAAAGTAGTTTTAATCAATTAAAATCAGCCATAAACAACCATAATAAAAGATTTAAATAACTTTATTTGCATTACTTAAAACATGCATGCAACTACCATTAAGCAACTTACCAAAATCATACGCCAACCTTCTACATTCCTTACCATCCACAAAATAAAACACACATGCATGCATGGTAAAATAGAATATACATGTGAGGTTTAGTCCCTCACAACATACATGTCTGCACCACTAATCATGCACACACTAGATAAGCATAGTACTATAGATATAGCATTAGAGTTATTAAATACATTTCGCACTAACCACACATTATAACAGGATGCATAGGATACACACACATGAATCATAACCAAAAGCATCTTGACCCACCTTCAATAAACCCAAACTACATCAAAATGAAAGTTCTTTCCTTAGTAGCATCTATTCTTGCCTAAAACTCCTACCATAAGCACACAATACACGATCCAAGCAAAATACATATGTTGATCACCCTTCCACACACCTAGCTAGCTTTCAAAAGAACATGCAACAAGAAACAAAGCAAGCTAGAAACATTTTGGTGTGGTTATGGTGAAGGATAAAAAGAAAGAGTGGAGAGGAAGGAGAAACTAAAATGGAAGAAGGAAAAAATGGGTTGTTTTGCTAAATCTCAAGTATATATATGAATTGAGCATTAATTCTATGTGTTAAGCCTTATTTAAACATACAATACACCCTTCCCATAAGCCTTAATAAATTGACACCTCACTCTTCTATACTTACAACTCATTTTTAGTAATCATTGCATTATTAAGCATCCTTACCATGCACACACCTACACTAAATCATGCCTCTCATGCTTATACGCAAGGAATAAATGTAGAACCATATATTTATATGTATATGCCACATATTAATTAACATTATTTAATTTATTATATTTTAAGCATATAAATTGTTTAATAAAAATTCATAATCACATAATTAACAAATATATACACATATACATGCTTAATTAAATTGTATTTTCTACATGTATGATTTAATTAAATTAATACTCGTACAAATAATTCTACATCATGTAATTAATTTAGCATATAATTCATGCATAAATTCCTATTTAATTCTTTTAGCACATTAAATAAACAATTTAGTAATATACATAAGTGATAACACATCATGCATTCAAATAATCATGCAAAATAATCAACGTATAATTCTAAGTGTGTCGTGAGGATGTGATATATATACATGTGATAGTTGTATATATAAACAAAACTAATTGAAGTGTGTCTAATCTTAAGTTTTTAAACTATAAAATGTCACATACTGATTATTGACCAATCTCTCATCATTGTAATAATACTAATATGCATTTATCAAAAGATAAACATTGAGTATAAAATTAAGTGGTGCTTAAAAAATGTAAATAGTCAGTGTAAATATCATACTACATTTATAACAATGGTAAAAATACTATTGATATTCAAAAATCATTAAAACATATCATTGTGCATTTCAATCTTATCAGGGATGCAATAACATATAGCTTTCATTTTGTTATATCATATTGAAAACCTATATTTGTATTCATTTCATTCATTATGCTTGTATCTTAGCATAATTAAGTGCCAAACATCTATGTATACAATTTAATAACATCAATTGTATATTGTAATGTGGCTATGTTATGTAAGCAATGCCTATCTTACTTCATCTACTTCTATTTCTTTGGCCTCACACTCCTAGATATAATCATTTCCTTGCTATATATGGTAATGTACCATATTAGGGTGGGTCCACTCAACCGACCTTTAAAATAATTATCTCATCCTATAGTGTATAGTTATGTAAGGACCACTCAACCTGTCATCGAGGAGAGACCTCTCAAATACCTTGTAAATCTCATTACTCATCATCATATGCATTATATGACCCTATTATATTCCTCCATATTTTATGTTGCAATGATTTAATGCATGAACAAGATAATGTTGGCAATATGATGCATGTATATAATAATTTCATATCAATCTCCACCAATATAACTCATTTGTAATTTATAAATTACAACCATTAGCAAATCTAAAGCAAATAAAAGGTTCATATCACAATCATAAGTTATTATATTTAAAACAATGGATATTAGATCAAGGTGTCCAACCTTTTCCTTACATTTGAATACTCAGATGATTATATCTTAATCCAAACATAGTTTATGTTATTTGCAAATAAATCATAGTACATTTTCTAGTAATCAATATTTTCATATCTATGATAATTAATCATAATTTAAATTGAAGATATTAATATGTACAAGTATATCAACCAACACACTCATCAAGTGTTCATAACTTGTGTGGGTGGGACTTTGGATGTGACCCAGAGCAAGGCTTTCAATAGATGGCACCAAGGGCCCACTTAGAGTGAAAGTTTAGTCTTCTTAAGGGGCTACCTTGAGGAATGAAATGGACTCAAAAGAGTCACAAGATGGAATCATTATTGGATGGTTCCATATTTGATTCAATTGACTCATAACATTAGTGCTAAGTTAAACCCTTTAGAGATAGGTTTGGGTGGTGAAGATTTATTCTCTCAGAGTTTGTAAATTTGATATTACCATTTTAGTAGAGTTAATTGTTTTAAGCAGGTGAGCATTCATAAGCATGAATAAAGCATGTACATAATATAACATGGTAGCAATCATAGCAAATAATAGCATGGCAAATATGATATAGCAATCTTAATGGATGAAACATGGCATCATGACATGGTAATCATGGTGAATGAAACATGGCATATGCATGGCATGTGAGATGATAACATAGCATTAGCATGACATATGGAATAATGAGATGGCATAAGCATGGCATGTGAAAGACGATATGGCATAGGCATAGCATGTGAAAGATAACATGGCATAGACATGACATGGCATAGGCATGATATGGTATAGGCATGCCATGGCATAGGTATGACATGTAAGATGACATGGCATAGGCATGACATATGAGATGACATGGCATAGACGTGACATGTAAGATGAATGACATGATATAAGCATGACATGTGAAAGAATGACATGATATAGACATGACATATGAAAGAATGACATGACATAGACATGATACAAAAATCTGAGACATATAATAATATCTCCTCCACTCAGAAAAATGACCTCAAGCAATACGAGCCAAAATGAAAGAATGAAAATGCAAACAAATGATGTTAAATAATAAAAGGAATGTTAGGATGTAATTGATCAACCTAATGCTATATGAAAGCATGAATCAAGGATCAAATCTCGAGGAATGAATCAACAACATTCATGAAGCAAAGAATAAACATGATCTCGATCATGAAAATAAAATTGATTTTAGGCAAAATCATTCATAGACATAATTGGAGGATTCTAATATCACATCTGACATCACTTAGAAATAAGTCAATATCCAATTAAGGCTAATCATGTCATTAGATATAAAATTGCAATTAAAATGGATTTAAGTTAGAGTTAAGCAAAATTTAATTGATTTAATAGCAAAATCAATTAAATTAATCATGAAAATCAATATTAGAAGACTATAACATCATTAAGCATCATTAGAGTATAAATCAACATCTAATTTGACTTCAATCATATAAATTGCAACCAAATTAAGTTAAAACAACATTTAACTTAATTGCTTGATCTTAAAGCCAAAATCAATAAAATTGGAATGATTTATGATAAATCCATATCATTAGGATCATTATGAGTTGATTGCTTAATCTTAAGGCCAAAATCAATAAAATTGGAATGATTTATGATAAATCCAAATCATTAGGATCATTATGAGACCATGAATGCTATTATAAACTTCAAAGAAATTGAAAATTGAAAGAAAAATGATTGGAAAATGTTGGATTTCTATCAGCCCATAACATTATATGCATTATATATAGATGTTCATCCATCACATATAATAAAAATGGAACTATATATGTTTCACAAAATGATATGTGCATTGTATGAAGTAAAAAACCAAATTACATGCATCATATATAATGGTATATGTGTCACATGAAATTTTTTGCCAGAAGAGAAAATCATGTTTTTCTCTTAAAATCATAAATGCAATCCATTTATTGGACTATCATATATCATTTAAACTATTGGCAAGCCTTAAATGCTATTATGGCATTCGAGAATAAGAAAAATCATAATTAAAACCTCCAAATCAATGAAAATCAAGAGAAAATGAGAATGTAGAAGGAAATATCAACTCAATAATGCTTAGTAAAGCTTAATCCTTGATTTTCAAATGTGATTATGGTAGAGTTTGGCCTTAGAATTATTGCTTGGGCTTCTAAATGCTAATACCCAAAGGGTATTTATAAGACCCAAGAGGTAAGAATGCTAAAATGAATTAATAATGCAGGAGAAAGTGAAATTTTTAACTTTATGTGTCACATTAAGTGTTATATATGATGCATGAAGTTGAAAAATCAACTTCATGTGACATATGAAGTACTTCATACTA
Organism: Dalechampia spathulata; assembly: GCA_948192965.1. Lineage (NCBI taxonomy): Eukaryota > Viridiplantae > Streptophyta > Magnoliopsida > Malpighiales > Euphorbiaceae > Dalechampia > Dalechampia spathulata. The sequence goes on along the minus strand of CANYBF010912731.1, from coordinate 9,350 downwards.
TGCATGAAGTGGAAAAATCACTTCATATGCTGGCTTGCAGAAGCCATAAACTAGATGCACCGTATATCCAAATGATTCATAAGGCTATGAAACATATGTGTGCAACTTGGTTTCAATAACAGAAACTCGTATCAAGGTGTATCAAGAAGAGGATAAGTTCATAACATGCGTGCATAAAAAGGCCAACTTCATACGTTGCCTTATATAAGTAAAAGAATATATGCATTATATGACCAAATGGTTTATGGCATTAAAAATAGTATATATGCAACTTAAATGCAAAAAATAAAGAACTGCACTAGGCTGTATCAAAGAAAAATCCAAAAATGCACGTACGCACATTGAAAAAGTCAAGATCAATAGTTTGCCTAATTAGGATCATTCTAGAATGACATCAGCTTAGTAGATAGAATGAGACCTAACCACAACATGAATTTTCACCCAAAGGCAAGGATTAGACCTAGCTAATGCTCATGTCAAGGCTTAATGCTCATGCTAAGGCTTGCAAATGCTCATGTTGAGGCTTGATACTCTATCAGGGAATGAAGAAAGATCAATTAAGGAATAATCAATTGAAATGCTCATGTTGAGACTTGTAGTCTATACTAAGGAAGAAAGTACAACCCATTGGCGATTGAAGAATGCTCATACTGAGGCTTGCAAGTCTTTGAAAGATCAAAAGTAACTCCCTAAGGATAACAAGACATAACACAATACTATTATTTGGAACCCAATGCTTAGGCAAGATGACTAATGTTGATCATGTGCAGTGCCCATGCTTAGACTTGTAACCCAATTATGCCATCAGGGGCCTGATGTGCAAGTGTAGTGATCAATGTTGATCAAAAAGTAAAGCTCATGCTAAGGCTTGTCTACTCAATTCTACCACTATGAGCTTGATGATAATTAGTGGTCAACTATAGGACCAATGGCTTTTCTAAAAAGCTAAAAAAATCATCTAAAATCTAAGTTCATATGCCTATTGCTAAGGTTTAAGAACCAATGCTTGATTCCATGATTGCTACTAGATCAGTGGTCGACTGCGAAACCTGGATGATCAATTACGGGATCAAGGGTCAACAACTGCTAGTTGTAAGATGATCAACTACTAGATCTATGCTCACTCCATCAAATATGTGTTCAATATCTTTAAAGATAGCAATTGGGATCCACTGTTGGAATACAACACTTTATAGTGAACATTTGCTAATAGTCAAAAGTTTGACTTAAATTAATCATCAGTGAGATTAATTTCCTGTATATACTAGACTTTTAAAAGTAATTTATTAGTGAAATTATAATGGAAATAGTTTAGAGAAAATGCATGAATTTTTTAGTATTAGTCTGCTGAATTCTGATTAGTTTTTTAAAATTTTTAGACACTGCATATCATGAAAATTAGACTCACTAGGTAGAATGATCTCCAAAAATTATGAAAGTTTTGAAAAAATCTAAGATGTCATTATACAAAATTAGCATCATGAGAAGAAAATAGGTTGAGATGATATGGCATTGCCTACAAGGCTTGACCTCTACAAAAAGGGAGATCCATCCTTCACAACTCACATTTGCCAATTTTATGAAATCAAGTTTCTCTCAACCTATTTTTACCAACTTCTAACCACTTCAGCAATGGCTAAAGACAAGATACTGCCTACACCTCATGATCTCACCTTCATTTTGAGTTTCATGCTTAGCAAGTAGAATGCCCATCATGTATATTTTGGTGTCGTTCTCGACCACTAAATCTTGGAATCCTTTACTCTAGATTTGTACTGGTCTTGAGCACCACCAGAAAACATATAGATTTTTGAACTTGACTTAATATTTACTCATTTGAAGTCATTTAAGATAAGAAAACACACTTTTCTAGGGTTAGGCTTAAATTTAGGGTGTTTTGATCTTGGTAAAAGTAGGAAAATGTGAACTTTGGCCATAAACCTCACTATATACATTACATAAAAATGTTACATGCATCGCATTTGTCAAAATCATGATATCATATGCTATATGAAGTATTATATGCATTGCATAATGCTTATCAACAAACTTCATGCATCATATAAAGAGTATATGCATCGCATATAGTATAAATTTAACTTTATGTACCATATAAAGTACATGTGTGTCACATATAACAATTCATGCATCACATATAATGAAAAGGCTTTATTTGAGGGTTTAGGCTCATGCTTAGGCAAAAAGACATGCATTTAGGGATATGTGCATGTGATTTTTGAAAACTGTGATTTGAAACTTGACCTAAATATCATGATTTGTAGAGAGAGAAGACCATAGTATGTGCTAGTGGTGCTCACGACATACATGAGTGGTACCCACAGCTCATAGATAAGGTACAAGAGTACATGGACCAGAGCAGATTTAGATGATATATCGATCCCTATACTAGTATGGAGAGATGGAAGGATTCTATGCACACCTTCATCTAACAATGGCTAAGATTGTTGGTGAAAAATATGATTAAAAGGTAGCAAAAACATTTAAAAACTTTTATAAAAACACATTTTTCATGGATCTTTGCAATCATCATTCATTAAAACATAGTAAAAAGACATGGCATAAGATAAATAACACTTACATAAATGTCAAACTCCTTTAATCTTGTTCATTAGAAAAGTTGTAGCACACTTTTCTAATACCTAACGTAGAGGATCTCTAAACTATCCACATAAGTAGAGAATCAGATTAGCAATCAAAATTACAAAATTTGTTTTAAAGACTAGTAGAAATGAAAATAAAAGAGAAAGAGACAAGAGAAAGTCTTGAAACAAATATAATGAGCTTGCTCTTGAAAAATAAAATTCTCTTTCTTATGCTTGATTCAAATTTTTTTATTCTTTTCTATAAAAGAACATGAAAAAGAATCAGGTAAAAAGTTAATTTTTTGTAAATCTAAAATCACATTTTAATTAACTTAATAAGGCTTAATCGATACTAGAGTTGACTGTACAACTTATATATCATGACATATAAGCTGACTTAATCCAGTTAATATATGATTTATCTAACACAACCCAATTAGGCATTTGACAGTCACATGTCCATCCTTCTTTTAGTTAAGTCATGCACATGCAACTCATATGGCACATGCATATGTAAACTTGTATTGTCATACCAACCCTGATGTAATATGTTCTCATAGAATACTTAATAATCTCCTAAGGAAGGAAATCATTAATTATCCTACAAGGGATTTGTAAAAAATTGTTTCATTTTCAATTTGTTTAGTTATATTGTATAATATACACCAATAATTAGATGATACCTATAAACATGGGGAATATTAATACATAATAATATGCATCCATTATACCCTATGCATATATCATTTATCTGTCATGCATAATCGTACTGTCATCCATCATATGAAACCTGTGTATTAAATTTTACATATCTTAATGGTATCAATATTACACACAATAAAAGTTTACAACATAAAGATTACTGTTATAAGGGTTAGCAAGCTACATAAGTAAAATACATCTTGAAGTATGTTACATTCATCCAAAAGTGCTATGAGAATGAGATTCTTCAAAATCACAACCTCTTCTGACTATTGATTGGTTAATCTAAAGCCTCACCAGAAGGTTCCACTCCTACGTTCATTAAATGATAAACGTTGAGTATAAACCTCAATAGTTCTATAAAATGAGTAAAAAACATGATCATGTATCATAGATAATATAATGAAATGAAATTATGATGAATAGTTAGTAAGTAATATAATTGAATCATATCATGTCACTTTACATCATTCTTTATATGTTATAAGCACTGTATAGAGTATACTATTTATAGATAGGAATAAATACCATAAGGAATCCACAGTAACATTTCTTAGATTAAATACTCTATTTGAACATCATTGCTTTGTATGCTTTTCTATATAAGTACAACTATAGTGCATTCATCATTTCATCTGCTATACTTTCATAATATATGAATGATAATTTATGTATGTGAGAATGCAATCATGCTTTGCATTCTCCTTCTGATTTTCCTGTAATGTTTCATATCATTTTGGTATGATTATGTATAATCCATACTGGGTCCATTTCTCTATGTACCTGTACTATATAACACTTTAGTTCCCATTAGAACATAATGTTTCTCTATGGTTCCATGATAGGAATGTATACTATATGATTTCATCGATGGAATGGATAATAACTGTATGACCTAGTACGTTTTCATTAAACGTTACTTTATACATCACTTTCTTTTCCCCCTTGTATCCTTTATATGATATATCATGAATATGCCTTTATGTATGAATGTTTTATGACATAATGCATAATTGATGCTTTAATAATCAAATTCAATAATGATCATATGATACCATTCATAACATAAATTCATTATAATGATTTTGATAAGCATACAAATGAGAATCCATTATTTTAAGACATAACGCAAGCTCATAAAGTAAATAACACAAACCTACTACCGCTTTGCCCTTATAGATATCTTGTAGAGAAGTTTGAGTCTCACTCACTGAACCTGTAGCATTTCCATTTTGATGTCCATTTAGTAATGTCATTCATATATTACACTTGACTCATTATCATAAAGAATCCATATTCATTATAACATATAACCATAATTCAACTTTAATTCATAATGAGCATATAAGCACAATATCATCTTACAACATTTCATACTTCACAAGTAGAAATCATTCATGCCTTTTGGCCAACATAAGTCCTTGAACCATAATTTCCTTCATTAAGTGTGTTCATATATCATTAACTTCCATTTGCATATATGATCAGTCATTATCCTCATACATACCATATCATACCTTTGCATTAAAGTATAAGTCATACACATGCATATTGGTATGTACTTCAAGCATTGATAACATTGAAGCATGTATAAAAATTATCATAACGTATGTGAACATATAACATTAACTTCATTTTATGCTTCTAAGTATGTATTCTTGTGTACAACGAAGAGTTATAAGGCCTAAGTGTGTTTATTATTAAGTTTAGAAGACTAGGATGTCTTACATATCATGTCATGAATCATACAAGTATAAAGGCATATTCATGACATACCATAAAGAGGTTATAAGGTAGGAAAGGAAAGGAAAGAGATGGTTACAAAGTTTGTTATTGATACGTACTGGGTCACATAATTGGATTTCCTCAAGAAATCATTGAGTTGGATTCCTATAAGGAATCATAGAGTTAGATTCCTATATGGAATCATAGAGTTATATATATATATATATGATATGTTCCTATGGGAACCAGAGGTACTAGTACATTGGACCTAGTATGGGATTATGCACAATCACAAAGGCAAAGGAATTGATACAGGAAAAATAAAAGGGCATGCATAGTATAGTGGTATTCATAATACAAGTAACATTGCATTACTGTATAATGATTCATATAGAGTTATAACAGATATTTATGGTGCTAATGCACAAGACATGGTTACGTCATAGAGAATATGAAATACAGTTATTTGAGCTTATGCTAATAGGCAACAATGTTATGTTGAGAGTATAATGTTAATCATGGTTAGCATTTATATGCTAATCATTTACAGAGATATACAGACAGAGATAATGATTTGTACTTCTTATTGATAATGACAGGAATACATGGTAGGGTTAAAGTATGACACTTTACAATGCTTACAATATTTAATTATATCATGGAAATGATTATAGCAATGATGATTATAGATATTGGCATATGTTAAAAAAATATAGTATACATATTATGAAACTTGTATTTCTTACTGGTACACATGAAAGGTTATACATTCAATGGATACAAGTGATCTTGTATCATGATGAATGAGCTGTTATAGAATTCCAGTGAACATTTTATGATGTTATGGAACTATTATGGTTATAAATGATAATTATATGCATTTATGCATGAGTTGCTTGAGAATACTATTCTTGATTGACTATATGATGGTATAACTGTGATTTACTATTAAGATTAACTTATACTGCAAGTATTGACATGATGAAAGCTATTATGTAATACATGATTGGTTTATAATTACTATGCATCATGATTATAGTACCATTGAGTTTATACTCAGCATTTATCATTTGATGAATGTAGGTTAGATGATCTTCATGAAGCACTCGGATCTAGAAACACCAGTTGAGTAGGACTCACTTTAATGGTAAGTACTTGGATTAGTATAATGTTCTTCTATATGGTTATGTTATGCAATTAGAGTAGTGTATTAAGGTAGTAAATACATGTATGCAATGCGAGTTATGATATTATTAAATGTTTTCTTCAGACATGATATATAGTATGAATTTTACATGTATCAAGTTTATGAGAAATAAATTACGTATGTATTTCACTTACTTGTGTACATTATCTTACAAAGACATAATTTTAAAATAATTTTACATCCCTTGTAGGATAATCAATGGTTTCTATTTATTTGGTTACTATTCATTATTCTATGAGAGCATATTGCACCATGAGAAGTGTGACAATTACTCTACATAAGGTTCTTCCATAGCCTTATTCATTCTTTAATTAAGGTCTATCCAATGGAGTAAGCATTATTTGTAAGTTTAATGGTCTATAAGATTATCCATTATCACTGCTGTTAAAACACATATGCTCGTACCTGCATCTCTTTCAATTCTTTCTTGTTTCCTCTTTTACTTTATCCTAGTACCATGTTGTGTTTGAATATATATCCAGTGGTTCAGTAACTGTTGACCCTGACTTTTCACCATCGTATAATTTTGGGATTCTGTTGATTCGGCTCGATCTTAGTCCCCGTATTGAGCCCGATTATGCACATAGGCCTCTGTAGGATTCCCTTGGGTATTCTGGTGTATAGAATGCATCAGAGCTAGTGGGGCCCACCATCGCACCTGGCAGAGCCCACCACCCTCATTTCTCTATTCTGAGTATTCTATACATGCAGAACACCCTTTGCTATTGCCTACGCAAGGCAAACCACTTGAAATGCAAAATATTGTATTTTTGGCCCTGGGCACTATTCACCATGAATAGTGCATAGGTGGGACCCACCAGGCAATAGCGGAGCCTGCAGCCCCTGATAACCTACTCTGTGTATTCTGTACTTACAGAATACATTTTCCAGTTTCCTCACGCAAGGCACAGCGCTTGGCATTGCAAATGCCATCTTCTGGACCCACTACACTGTGGGGCCCACCTAGGATATTAGTGGGGCCCACTACCCCTATTATCCTAATGTGTATATTATGTACTTACAGAATATATCTCACGCCTGCCTACGCATGGTAGGATACACAGAATGCAAAGTATCACATTTTGAACCTAGGTCACTATTCACCATTGCGGGGCCCGCTTTCCCCATAAGCCTATTATGTGTATTCTATACTTACAGAATACATTTTGCTGCTGCCTTACGGAAGGCACACCCCGTGGCATCCCGAATGCCACATTTCTGGGCTCATCGCGTTGTGGGGCTCGCCAAGCACTAGTGGGACCCACTACCCATTGTAATCTTTTCTGAGTGTTCTTTTCGCACAGAACACATCTCGTTTGCTGCCTTACTTGAGGCAAAGCACTTGGCATATTATTTGCCACTTTCTAGGCCCTTTTATGTTATGGGGCCCACCAAGGTTCTATTCATCATGAATAGTACCCAAACCAGGCCCATCACCCGACTTGGCCTATTTCGAATGTTCTATGCATACAAAACACATTTTTATTGATGCCTACGTGAGACACGACCTCCTGGCGCATCGAATGCCATTTTGGGCCAAAATGGGGACGCAAACCCTAAAATGGGCCCATTAGCCGAAACTCAATGTTTGGGGCCGAATTTGAGAAAACTTATAACTGCAAAGTTTCTCAGAATGTCGATTGCACTTCAGTTGACATATGGGACACATCTAGTTTTGCCCGTATGAGCCAGCGCACATAGGGTAAAAATGTGATGTGCGGTGCATATCACCCTATGTGCACCGTAAATTGCATAGAAAAGACGTTTGGTCAGGAGCCTTCTCAGGACTGAATTGGGAAAAACTTTGTTCTACAAAGTTGTTCCTTCTCGGGACCACAATGGGCCCCACGCAACGGGTCAAAAGGTGATGTGCAGTGCACATCACCCTATATGCTGCGCACATGGGCAATGTGTGACGCACATCACATGATGTGTGGCACACATTGTCTTTGAATTTTTCAAATCCAGGAAAAAATTACAAAATTACCATGCCCGATTTTTGCTCTATAAATATAAAGCTTGGGGTTCTGCTAAAGGATCCTGAATTTGCTCCAGAAGTAACCTAAAACTCTGCTAAAATTCCTCCAAAATTAATTAAACACTTAATTAATTAAATCCTTAGGATTTAGAGATAAAAATGGCTTAGTTAGGCTCCCTAAACACAGAAGGAAGCTATATCAAGGAAGAAAAGCTGCTGGAATAAGGTAAATTTCTCTCTTTTCTTCAATTTTCTTGATTCTATCACTATTCTATAAGTGATGTGCTGTGCACATCACCTTATGTGCGCTACACACAGCCTATGTGTGGTGCACATGAGGCCATGTCCTGTGCACATAGCCCTAAAAATTTCTAGAAAATGCCATTTTTCTCCCGTTTTGGTCCGTTTTCTCGCCCGATCTGGTTATTCCAGCAACATGTGAGGCCTCTCCATGCCTTAAGTATTTGGGATCTGCCTTATATTTGCTGGATTTATGATAATTTTAATTTTAAATTTATTTTCATGTGTTGGATGCAAATCCACGAAGCAAAAACCCATTTTCGGGTTTGATCTACCTAAATTGGGGTTGGATCTAGGGTTTCTGCAAAAAAATTTCTAATTTTTCCTTTGTTTTCTCTGCCATGTGTGCCACACATGTGCCCATGTGCACCACACACAGCCTATGTGTGGTGTACATTAGCGTATGTGCAGCACACATAGGTCTCAGTTTTCACAGAAAACCCCGATTTTTGCCCGAACCGCTTTCTGATTTGATTTTTCCAGCAACTCCAGTGGCTTTTCCATGCAATTGGGGTTCTGGATCTGTTGAATATTGTCCAGATCTATTTGATTTAGGCTCGAAAATCATTTATTTCAATTAATTGCTTAATTAATTGTTTGGTTTGATGAACCGGAGGCCGATTCGTGCTCAAAATGAGGTACTGTCTTCATTAAAGTTGCTGGATTTTGTCTGTAGTTTATTTCTATACTGACAGATTTAATTTTCATGCAGATTGGCCTCTGATGTGAACCACACATCATGTGATGTGCGCCACACACAGTCTATGTGTGGCGCACATCGCCTAATGCGCGGCGCACATCCCTTGTGATTTTCCAGAAAAATTGTATTTTAGAT
>CANYBF010912637.1:0-11706 GCA_948192965.1 Dalechampia spathulata | reverse complement strand
TATGATACTAGTGGAAAATGTCATTCATATATTAGATTGTCTAAGTATTGTTCATATTTGATTTAGTTAATTAGGAATTAAAGGATCATTCTTATTACTTTTATCATAACTTTTATCATTTTATTGTGACATAATAAAGATTTGGAAACTTATAATGTTTCATATGATTGAATGAGGTTGAATCATTCCCTATGTTCGATATCCTTCTTACTCTATACTAAGTCCATAGAGACTGGGGGATTTAAATTCTGTAGCAATCATTACCTTTATTATTATCCTTATCACACACCTAAATCTACCCCATCAGCTAGGAAGCATCAATCGCTTAAAAGTAAGTATGCATGCATTTCCAAAGAGAAAAATGTTTTACAAAATGAATTTGATTCTTATAAAATAAAGCTTGAAAGTTTTGAAGAGGAAAACAAGTTTTTAAAGGATGAAAATGCTAAGATTTTGAAAGAAAAGGATTTGTTAAAAGACAATCTTTCAAGGTTTGAACAAGGTGGTGTTAAAATTGATTCAATTTTGAAACATCAAAAACTTAGTGGCAATAAAAAAGGTATTGGTTTTAATCAAAACTCTTACCACACTTCTAAGGGCATGATTTTTATAAAAGCCTCCACTTCAACACAAAAACCAAAGGATTTTAAAAAGAAACATATTCATCCTAAGGTCAATAGAATGCATACCAATATAATGCATCATTGTTCATGTTCATGCAATCATAGTCATCCTTAAACATCTAAAAAAGGGCATGTGCATAATCATTCTAGATTTAGGAATGTTATACATCATTATTGCAATAAAAAGGGACATACTACCAATGGATGCTTCATTAGAAAAATGCATTGAAATGATGATATGTATGTTTCTAACCCCCAAGAACCTAAATACATTTGGGTACCTAAGAAAAAGTGATTATACTTGTCTTGATAGGTATGCTTGAGATCCAAGATTAGTGAAAGAAAATGGTACCTAGATAGTGGATGCTCAAGGTATATGATCGGTAATGCAAGCCTCTTCTTTAACCTTGAGAAATGGGATAGAGGTAATGTAACCTTTGGAGACAATGCCAAAGGTAAGGTTATTGGAATTGGTAAGGTTGGTAAGGATTCTAACTTTTCTATTGATAAGGTTTTGCTAGTAGAGGGCTTGAAACATAATTTGCTTAGTATTAGTCAATTGTGCGATAATGGATATAAAGTTGTTTTTAATCCCAAAGGTTATTTTGTTTATAGAATAAGTGATGATTTGTTAATGTTTCAAAGTGATAGGATAGAAAATGTGTATGTAATTGATTTAGATTCTTTGCTAACAAACATATGAAGTGTCTTGTTTCCATAAGTGAAGACTCATGGCTTTGGCATAGAAGGCTTAGACATGCTAGCTTTTAAAGCATTGGCAATCTCGGGAAGAACGAGCATGTGGTAGGACTTCCAAAGATCAAATTTTCTAAAGGTAAAGTATGTAAGGCTTGTCAAATGGGAAAATAGGTAAAGTCTTCATTTAAGGTGAAAAACAAGGTAACCTATTCTAAACCTTTACAATTGTTGCATATCGACTTGTTTAGATAAACTAGGATAGCTAGTTTAGGTGGCATGCATTATGCACTTGTCATTATTGATGATTACTCTAGGTTTACTTGGGTTTCTTTTATAGCTCATAAAGATGATGCAATTAATGCTTTTCAATCATTAACTAAAAGAATACAAAATCAAAAAGGATATTACATTTCTTCAATAAGGAGTGATCATGGAAAAGAATTTCAAAATAAAAATTTTAAATCATTTTATGATTTACATGGTATTCATCATAACTTTTCATCTCCTAGAACTCCTTAACAAAATGGGGTAGTTGAAAGGAAAAACCGAACACTTTGTGACATAGCACGTACAATGCTCAATGAGTATCAATTACCTTCATACTTTTGACCCAAAGTGGTCAACATAGCTTGTTATGTCACAAATAGAGTTCATTTAAGATTGATTTTAAACAAAACTACTTATGAGCTATAGAATGGTAGAAAACCAAGAATTTCATACTTTAAAGTATTCGGTTACAAGTGCTACATTTTGAATGCTAAGGATAACCTTGGGAAATTTGATTTAAAAATAGATGAAGGTTTTTTCTTAGAATATGCAACATCTAGTAAATCATATAGGATGTTTAATAAACATTCTTTGGTTGCTAAAGAATCTATGCATATTGTTTTTGATGAGACTAACTCCTTTGGTCCAAGAAAGGACATTGTTAATGATAATGATGTAAGAATTCTTTTGGAACAAGGTGAAGGGGATGAGAATCTACAAGAAGCTACACCTAAAGATGTTGATAAGGAAGAAGTGAATGATCTTCCTCCTCACTTAGCTGTAACTCACATCGAGCATGATCTTCAAAGGAGTGGCAATTTCCAAAAAGGCCCTCTAAGGAGCTTATCATAGGTGAAACATCAAACGGGGTAACTACTCGTTCTCATTATAAGGACATTTATAACAATCTTGCTTTTATTTCTCAAATTGAACCTAAGAATGTTAATGATGCCTTAAATGATGATAATTGGGTATTAGCCATGCAAGATGAATTGAACTAATTTGATAGGAATAAGGTATGGACTTTAGTACCTAAACCTAGAGATGCCTTTGTTATTGGAACTAGGTAGGTGTTTAGAAATAAGCTTGATGAAAGTGGTGCTATAACTAGGAATGAGGCTAGGTTAGTAGTACAAGGCTATTGTCAAGAAGAAGGTATAGATTTTGATGAAACTTTTGTACTCGTAGCTAGATTAGAAGCCATTAGGATGTTGTTGGCATATGCATCTCACATGAATTTTAAATTTTTTCAAATGGATGTGAAAAGTGCTTTTCTCAATGGTTTCATTAATGAAGAAGTTTATGTTGCATAACCCCTTACTTTTGAAGATTTTAAATTTTTAAACCATGATTTTAAACTTACCAAAGCTTTTATATGGCCTTGAACAAGCCCCTAAAACTTGGTATGATAGGTTGAGTAGTTTTCTTATTGATCATAGTTTTGAAAAAGGTAAAGCAGACAAAATACTTTTCATTAAGCATTACAAATATGATATTTTTCTTGTTCAAATCTATGTGGATGATATCATATTTAGTGCTACTAATGAAAAATTATGCAAGAAGTTCTCTAAGTGTATGCAGGGAGAATTTGAGATGAGCATGATGGGAAAGTTAAAGTATTTCTTAGGACTTCAAGTCGAGCAATGTGAAGATGGTATTTTCATTAACCAAGTCAAGTATACACAAGAAATGCTTAAGAAATTTGGGCTAGAAGATGCAAAAGCTAGCAAGACTCCTATGAGCACTACCACAAAGCTTTCCTTGGATGAAAGCAGTAAACAGGTTGATCAAAAGAAGTATAAATTTATGATAGGTAGCTTGCTTTGCCTAACTACTTCTAGGCCTGATATAATGTTTGTTATGTGTATATGTGCTGGATTTCAATCATCTCCTAGGGAATCTCATTTAAGTGCTGTGAAAAAGGATTTTCAAATACTTGATTGGCACTATGCATTATGACTTGTGATATGCTAAGAATGACTCTTTTGACTTGACTGCTTATTCTGATACTGACTTTGCTAGAAATATGTTAGATAGGAAAAGTACGTCTAGTACTTGTAATTTCTTAGGGCATTGTTTGGTTTCTTGGTTTAGCAAGAAACAAAATTGTGTATCTCTGTCTACTTCTAAATTTGAGTATATATCTGTAGGTTTCTGTTAAATGTGATAACAATGTTTGTGTGTCATGCACTTCTATTAAATATGATAACATTAGTGCTATAAACTTGTCTAGGAATCCCATTTAGCATTATAGGACTAAGCACATTGATATTAGGCACCATTTCTTGCGTGATAATGTGCAAAAAGGGAAGGATGTATTAGAATTTATAGATACAACTCACCAGTTGGCAGACATTTTTACTAAACCCCTTAGTGAAGAACATTTGAACTTCATCAAACATGAGTTAGGAGTGATAGATGGATCATTTTGAAGCAGGATTGATTGATGGACTCTAGAAAGTTTGAAAAATTCCTTAAATCTCTTTAAAAAGTTTCTAATTTTTAGGTCTCATACAGCCATATGTGTTTGATACGCCCGTACAAACTCTTTTATTTTAATTCTAAAATATGTCAAATACCTTGTATGGCTATATAGCTTTTGGTACGCCCGTACGTATTTTTTCAAAACTTAAAATTTTTAGCTGAAGCTCTTGTACGGTTGTACGTCCCAGTGGTACACCTAAGTGCGATAATTAAAATTCAGATATTTTTGAGTCGTATGGCAATACGCTTAGGCGGTACGCCCGTACGCCTCTGGAAATCCTATTTTAAATTTGATTTTTCAGTTGCTGTCGGTTACCGGATTCTGATTTCTCTCCATTTCTCTGTCAAATCCTCACTGAAATCACTCAAACTGGTCCTAAAACACTCAAAATGCATTTACCCACAATCGTATTCTTCATTTTTGGTTGGTTTTCTTTTGAATCTCAAGCTTTTAATTTTAATTTTAACTGTTTTATTATTTTTGACTTTCTGCTAAATCTAGGGTGTTTTAGCCTTAGGTTCTTTAGAGATAGTTGCTTAGGATTATGTTTTGGTATTGTGTCAAATTTTATTGATTTTCATGTAGGTTAAATTTTTTGAGTTTTTTGAAATACAGTTGAAATTTTGTCAAATTTTTGACAACTCTATTTTTTCATCAAAATTATCTGTTTTTACTATTTTTTGCTATGTCAGCTCCTTTTAATCGCGATGGCTCTTTGTCATAGGGACGTAGAGTCAAATGCACTGTCTGTGTAGGCTCTGGCCCTCGTGCTACTACTTCTACCTTTATTGTTCATACCTCTATTCTGAGTGAGAAAGTTTTCTCTCACTCTCGGTTGCGTATCGATCTACTATCTGCCAGGTCAGATTGGAGACTGACATTCCGTAATATTTGGCTAATGTAGGTTGGTCAAATTTTGCATTCTTAGATAACCTTTTTATTCATACTGTAGCTCTTGAGTTCCTACAGTCATTTACTCTTTCTACCTCCTATAGTTGCACCTTTAGATTCTTTCATAAACTCTACACTCTCTCTCTTACAAAGTTTGATGCTATCTTTGACTTCCATATTAAGGGCATTGCTAATGCCAAATCTGTGGTCTTTAATTGCAATGACCTCTAGAGGGAGACAATGTATATCATATGATATATATGGTAGATAAATTATCTACCATATACAACATAAATTTTATATTATATATATATATATTATCTACCATATATAACATATGATATATATTAGTAAATGAATGTATTTATTATATATTATATTGTATATGTTAATAAATATATTTATCTACTATAGATATCATGTGATATGTATTAGCAAATATATTTATCTATCATATATACTATGTTATATATATATTAGTATATATATTTATCTACTATAGATATCATGTGATATATAATGGTAAATACATTTATTTACATAAGGGTGGGGTTTTCATCATGATCTAAAGCGAGGCTTGTGATAGACAACATGAGAGGTCTCGCTTAAAATGAAAGTGCGATCTTCTTAAGGGGCTACATTGAGGAATGAAATGGATGTGATGTAGGTCGTAAGATGGATTCGCCATTGGATAACATGAATGCTAAGTCAAACTCTTTAAAGATGAGTTTGGATGGTGAAGATCTATTTTCTTAGAGTTTCAAGTTTGATTTTACCATTTTAGTCAAGTTAATTATCCTAGGCAAGTGAGCGTTCATAAACATGAAATAAGCATATAATATGATATAGCATAACAGCAAAGATCATGGAAAATAAAGCATGATAAAATATGATATGATAAAGCATAGACATGATATGTGAGATGATATAACAATCATGATAAATATAGCATGACATCATGACATGATAGTCATGATAAATATAGTATGACATCATGATATGACAATCATGGTAAATATTGCATGTATCATGACAAGATAATCATGGTAAATATGACATAACATTATGACATGACAATCATGGTAAATATGACATGACATCATGACATGGTAATCATGAAAAATATAGCATGATGTCATGACATGACAATCATGGTAAATAGAGAATGGCATCATGATATGATAAATATGACATTTATTATAACAAATATAAAATAAATGAGCAAAGCTACACAAATAAAAGATAATAGCTCGTAGAAAGGGATGACGAGAGAGATAGGGGATACATGATGAATAATGTTAATCATACATGTAAAAGGAGAAATAGGCCTATCATATTACAATGGGGGCTTTGTAATACAAAATATGAGTCATTAAGCAACAACTCCTCCACTCAAGAAAATATGACATCCGATAGGATGAATCAAAAATGTACAAATAGAAAATGCATGAACAAATAAAGCAAATAAATAATGTTAAGCAATAAAAGGAATGTTGAGATATGATTGATCAATTCAATGCCATAGGAAAGTATGAATCATGGACTAAAACGCTTAGAGTGTATCAATAACATTCATGAAAGCAGGAATTAACACAAGTCAGATTATGAAAAATGTCAAAATAATCAATTTTAGATAAAAATAATTAAGGACATAATTGAAAGATTCTAAGATCATATGTGCCATCACTTAGAAATAAATCAACATCCCTATTGACCTTGACTTTTCACCCTCATGCAATCTCAGGTTTTTATCGATTTGGCTCGATATCAATCCCTGATGTCGACCCCAATAATGCATATATGCCTGTTTGGCTTTCTCTGAGTGTTTTGGGTGTACAGAGCACATTATGGTGGATGGGGCCCACCACGATGTCCAACGGGGCCTACCACCCTTGTCAGCTTTTTCTGAGTGCTCTGAACATACGGAACACATTTCATGTCACCCACATGAAACAGAGCATATAGCATTATTTGCCAGAAAAAGATGTTTGGTGGGGCCCATAATGGGGCCCACATGCCAGGCCTGCACAATAGAGCCCACATAAGTATAGCACACTAACAGCCTCTCACAATGTGAAATAATGCTTATTTGACATGAAAAATGCATTGCATTTTACCCGTACATGGCAGAATGTACATACAAAATGAATTTAGTGCATAGCACTATGCATGCACTATGCAAGATTTCTTAATATGTCAAATGATGCTTATTTGACATACAACGCGCATTCTATTTTGCTTGTGCAAGGCAGTGCACATAGAGGCAAAATGCTATATGCATAGTGCATAGCGTTATGCGCTACGCACATAGCGAAAAAGACGTTTGGTCAGGAGCCTTCTCGGAACCAAATCGAATGTGTGCCATATTACATAATATTTTAGCATATAAAATGACGCTTCTTGGGCATAGGGATCACATCTCGATGCAACCACAGTGGGCCCTACGCGACGAGTCAAAGGCAATGTGTTATGTACATCACCCTAGGTGAGCCATACATAGGCTATATGTGGTGCACATAACCTAAAAATTTTCAAATCCAGATCAAAAATTACAATTTTACCAAACCTTAATCAAAATCACACCTCAATTAATTAAGCACTTAATTAATTAAATTGGTATGATTTATAGACTATTTGACTCTAGTTAGGCTCCCTAAGCACGTTTGGAAGCAAGATCTTGAAAGGTAAATTTCCAATTTTCTTATGGTTTTTGCATAAACCTTTGAATTTTGGCTTGATTTTCTTATGATTGTCTTCAATCATGTTGGGTTTTGGTTGCTAATGCTGTTTTGTAACTAAAACTACACAAATTAGCTTCGATCTACCTAGATCCGAGTTAGATTTTGCATTTTTACCGAAAACCTTCATTTTGTCACTATTCTGCAAGGGATATGTTGTGAATATAACCTTATGCGTGCCACACACAGCCTATGTATGGTGCACATACATATAGCCCCAAAAATTTACAGAAAATACCAATTTTCTTATGTTTTCACTTATTTTCTTCCCTGATCTGATGAATCTAGCTTCATTAGAGGCTTTCCCATGTCTCTAGTGTTCTAGATCTATAACATATTTTCCAGATCTAATTAATTTTTAGCTTTAAAAATTAAAATTTCAAGTTAGATGCTTATTTACGGGTTAAAAATGAATTTTCCACTTTAAATCTGCTCATATCTTACTTGGATCTGGAGTTTTTGCTAAAAAACTTGACTTTTCTCTGATTTTTCTTGCTATGTGCGCCACACCTTCATCTATATGCACCACACACAACCTATGTGTGGTGCACATAGGTCTATGTGCTGTGCACATAGACCCTAAAATTTTCCGGCAATGCAATTTTTCTTCATTTTCTCACCCGATCTGACTTTTCCAGTAGCATTTGGGGCTTGTTCATGTCTCAAGTGTTTCAAATCTATCAAATATTGTCTAGATCTAACTGATTTTAGCATTAAAATTAATTATTCAAGTTAATATGCATTTACTTGTTTGATTTGTGATTTGGAGGCCGATCCATGCTCAAAATGAGGTACTGTCTTCATTAAAGTTGTCTATTTTAATCTGTAGATCATTTTTATATTGATAAATTTGATTTTCATATAGATTGACTCCTGATGTGGCACATATCATGGTATGTGCACAGAACATAGCCTATGTTCTGCGCACATAGCACTATATGCGCACGCATGTACCCTGAAAATTTTTTGAAAAATCGTATTTTCAATCGTTTTCAAACTCGATTTGATTTTTCCAGTAACATTTGATGTTTGGTAGTAACTCAAGTGTATTGGATCGATCAAAATTTAATTATATTTAATTAATTTTGGCCTCAAAGTTAATTTTTCACGATTAAATGCCTATTTCACTCGTATAAATCTATTATTTTTGATCGGATTGGATTCAAATTGGTTGAGTTGCTATCTCCAATTACTGTTATGTGATGTTAGCATTCCTATTTGATTTTTCATGATCAAACAAAAATAATTTTATTTAAAATTATTTTTATTTTCACGATTTGGCTCGTATAAACTAGCATGAATTGTTACTAAAAATTGCTGGATTTTGACTTTTGGTTCATACTTTCATATGGCATTGGACTAGTCAAATAAATCCTAAATTCATTTGCTACTAATGAATTTATTTGTTTATTTTGCATAATATCCATTCGTGCATTTTTGGCTTGTGCAACCCGAGGCGGAAAAGACCCAAGGAGGAGGGGACGTTGCTTAATGTCCCAAAATGATGTATGCATGGAGATTTTTGTAATAGGATAGAATTATTCAGTGTTTTGTAATAATCCCTCCTAAAATCTCGTGTGTACCCCTATTTCCTCGACTCCCTTTCAACGACCTTTATTATTTTTCATTCATGGATGGTTTATTTTATTTGCTCAAATATATATGCCATATCATGTCATATGCCATGTCACATGCCACATCACACACTTCTATGTCATGCCATGCATATGCCATGCCATAATATAATTATCTCGTATGCCAATACGATCTAAATATGGTAATATGCCATGCAATACGAGCAGCTTGCCATGTTATTTGCAAATATGCCATGCCATGTCACATACCATATCATATGCCACGACATATACCACGTTGAATACCAATTCACATATGCATCACTATGCCATGTCATGCATATGCCATGCCATTACACACGTCTATTGCTATGTTATATCATGCATATGGTATGTCATCCACTCCACATGTCATGCACATGCCATGTCATTCATCTCACTTGTCATGCATACGCCATGTTATTATGATATTATTATTATGTCATGTCATACATATGATATGTCATCATGTCACATGCCATGCCATCTAAATATCACATAACATTATATGTCATTCTATGTACAACCTTACAATGCCAAATTGCATGTCGCGTTGTGTGCTTACATATACGCTCATAAGTTTGCCTACTTAGGACAATTAACTCCAACTATAATGGTAAAATCAATTTTGGAAACTCATAGAAATAGATCTCCACCACCTGAACCAAATCTCTGAAGGGTTTAATTAGCACTCATGCTATCGGTCGGTTGGACCAATCTGGAACCATCTGGTAGTGGCTCCCTTGTGACTCTTTCAAGTCCGTATCATTCCCCAAGGTAGCTCCTTGGGAAGAGTGCACTTTTCATTCCAAGTGCAGTCCTCGGTCCGTAAGCATGACAAGCCTCACTCTAGGCTCCAGCAAAAATTAACGCTCACAATCCCATTAAGCTTAATGGCATGATTAAACTCAAAATTGTAATTAAAAATGATATTTAATTGAGAAAACATGCAAATATATTGTTTTAATAGCAAAATCAATCATTTAAATTAAAATTGGAAAACTCTAACATCATTAAGCATCAATTAGAGCATAAATGATTGTCCAATTTAATCTCAATCATGTCAATTATATTTAAATCAAATCAATTAAAACATTTAACTTAATTAATTAATTTTAAAGCAAAAATAATGAAATTAAAGTAATTTATGATGAATCTAGATCATTAGGATCATTATGAGATCATAAATTCTACTGAAAACTTTAAACAAACCAATAATTAAAGCAAAAATGATTGAAAGTACAAATTATAGCAAATCAAGAACACTATATACATCATATGTAGATGTTCATATGATATATAACGTGTGATAAGCAACTATATATGATGCATAAAGCATTACATGTGTCATATAAAGTTGTCCAACAAAAGGAAAATTTGAGTTTTTTTAGCAAAATCATGAAGGTAAGGCCATTTATTTGATTATTGTAAATCATCTAGGCCATTATGAGGCCATACATGCTACTACTACATTCAAAAATCATCAATCCAATAAATAAAACCCATCAAACAAGAGAAGAATCAAGAGAAAAAGGAAGAATAAAACTCATCAAAGCTTAATAAGATCTAAATCCTTGATTTTTAAGTGTGATTAAGGTTTAAGAGTGATTAATTAGTCTCTAATTGCTTAATTAAGAGATTAATTAAGTATGATTAATTATGGAATAATTTTTACAGAGTTTCATCTTAGAAGTTAGTTTAAAACCTCATAAATGCTAATACCTAAAGGATATATATAAGATCTAATAGGTAAAAGTCTATCACATGTTAGCAATATAGGAAAAAGCACTTCACACATCACATGAAGTGCTATATGCGATGTATGAAGTAATAAATGCTACACAGAAAGTTAAAAAATCATTTCATGCATCAGCTGACATGAACCATAAATTAGATGCACCATATGTTCGAATGATTCATAAGACTATAAAACATATATGTGTAACTTAATTTTGATGATAGAAACCTACATTAAGCCGTATCAAGAAAAGAGCAAGTTCATAGCACGTGAGTGTGAGAGTAGCACATCCCGGACGCTGGGAGCGCTGCACGCAGTTCAGCCTGAAATGCCGTAGCGTCTACTCTCGAATGACCCCTGAAGTACTACAGGAACTAGACAGATCGCATCGAGAAAATGTTATGGAGTCGCCTCCCGGCTTATTTAATCAACTCAATTGAGTAATTAAACAAACCAGGAAAAAGTAAACCCGAGCCTTCCTGTGTTGGAAAGCAGCCCGAATCTCTTCAGAGTTGGGTTCAGCATTTCGATTTTATTCATATTCCGTATTATCGTTTTCACTTATCCGGTTTTAATAAAAGCGCAAGTCACACAATTAGGTTGAAGTTCACTTAAGTCCGGTTTCATGGCATAGGGAAGCAAGAAACACATA
>CANYBF010912516.1:0-14415 GCA_948192965.1 Dalechampia spathulata | reverse complement strand
CATTCTCTGAAGAAACAAAGGTTGTTTTCAACTCTGAAAAACCTAAGTTTTATTTCCTAGTTTTCAAAGTTAATTCAATTGGATTAATAGAAACAAACTAGGTGGCGACTCCACATATCCCATTTTTCTCAAAAGTTAAAATCTGTAAAACTGGAAAAGCCGAGAAACGGAACGTACGCTCACAACTTAACTTATTCTAAAAGTATCTTAACCATAATCTCTCCAACATTAGCATGAAAATATTATATATCTAAAATTGATTAAAACATCAACTTTAGTAAAGGAAAAATTTAGCATATATAAGCTTTTCAAAACTTATCATGCAAAATCTTTTGACCATTTTGGAAAATACCAAAACTCAAAATTTTTAACATTAATATCAAAAATATTACTGTTGACCTTGACTTTTCACCCACCTGCGATTTCAGATTTTTATTGATTCGGCTTGATACAAGTCCTCGATGCCGACCCTGATAGTGCATATATGCTTGTTTGGAGAGTCCTGAATGTATAGAACACATTATAGTTGATGGGGCCCATCATCCTTTTTAGCTTTCTCTATGTATTTTGTACACATAGAACACATTACACTATGCCCATCAAAGGCAGAGTCATAGCATGTGAAATGCTACATTTCGGGTACGTAACTGCATGCGAAATGCTATATTTCGGGTGCGTAACCCTACATGCTCAAAATGAGACGTATGGTGGGGCCTACCACCCAGGGCCCACTTAGCGAAAGTCAAAGTTACACAATGGCTTAGAATGTCGAGTGCATCTCCAATGACATATGGCTCACATTACATTTCGCTTGTATGAGCCTGTGCGCATTACTTGAAAACATAACATGCGTAACACTTTACACTATGCATTACACATGTAGCAAAATAAGGCGTTTGGTGGGGCCCACTCTTGGGACCGAATCTAACATGTTCCATGCTGTACAATGTCTTAGAATGTCAAATAACTCTTATTTGACATATGGCTCACGTTACATTTTGATCGTACAAGCCTGTGCACATTACCCGAAAATGCAACATGCGTAACACTTTACACAATGTGCTGTGCTTGTTACAAAAATAAGATGTTTGGTGGGGAGCCTTCCCAGGACCAAAACTAAAATGTGCCATATCACATAATGTCTTAAAATACAAAAAGACTCTTTGTTGACATATGGCTCACGTTCCGTTGCAACCATAGTGGGCCCTACATGAAGGGCCAAAATGTAATATGCAGAGCATGTTACATAACATGTTGTTCACATTGATAATGTATGGCACACATTACCTAAAAATTTTCAAATCAAGACCAAAAATTACAATTTTGCCAAACCCTAATTTTGCTTTATAAATATAGAGCTTGGAGTCATCTAAACGGGGTCCAAAAATTGCTCTAAAGCAAGCTAAAACTCTACCAAAATTCTCCTAAAATTAATTAGCACTTAATTAATTAATTACTTAGGATTTAGAGACTAATTAACACTAGTTAGGCTCCCTAAGCATGTTTGGAAGCAAGATCTTGAAGAAAAACCTATTGCCTAAAGGTAAATTTTCAATTTTCTTCCATTTTTCTTATGGTTTTTGCATAAAACTTCAAATTTTGGCTTGATCTTTTGATGATTGGCTTCAATCTTGTGTTTTTATTGATTACTCCTACTGTTGGGTAGTCAAAAATGCTGATTTCTGGCTTTGATCTGCCTAGATCCGAGCCAGATTTCACATTTTTCTCAAAAACATTCATTTTCTCTCTATTTTCCAGGCAATGTGTGCCACACATACCACAATGTGCACCACATATTACCTATTTGTGGTACACATTTTCCTATGTGCTACCCACATAGGTCAAAAATTTTCTAGAAAATGCAATTGTCCTCGGTTTTTCTCCCGAGAAAATTTTCTAGAAAATGCAATTTGCCTCGATTTTTCATGTAATGTGCACAACATATACATGAATGTGCACCATATGTTCCCTATATGTGGTGCACATTAGGTAATGTGCGGTGCATGTTACCTCCAGATTTTCTAGAAAATCGAGTTTTTCTCCCATTTTCTCACCCGATCTAATTTTTCCAGTAGCATTTGAAACCATTCTATGCTTCTAGTGTTCTGGATCTTTCATATATTGACCAGATCTAATTAATTTTAGCCTTAACAATAATCATTCAAGTTAAATACCAATTTACTTGTTTGATTTGCAATTCAAAGGCTGATTCAAACTCAAAATAAGATACTTCCTTTATTAAACTTGCTATATTTAATTTGTAGATCGAATTTATATTGATAAATTTGATTTTCTTATAGATTGATACCTAATGTGTGCCACACTTTATGTAATGTGCGAAGCACATTGCTTACATGCTGTGCACATTCCCTGCGTTTTTCTAGAAAAATCACATTTTTCAATTGTTTTTCAACCCAAATTGATTTTTCCAGTAACATTTGATGTTTGGCAGTAACTCAAGTGTATTAGATCTATCAAAAATTAATTACATTTAATAAATTTTGGCCTCAAAATTAATTTTTCACGATTAAATGCCTATTTAAGTCATATAAATGTGATTTTTGGTAGGATTGGATTCAAATTGGTTGAGTTGCTATCTCCAATTATTTTATTAGATGTTAGCATTCCCATTTGATTTTCCATGAAAAAAAAAATAATTCCGCTTAAAATTATTTTTATTTTTACTATCCAGCTAGTATAAATTCATGTGATTTGTTGCCAAAAATTACTGGATTTTGGCTCTTGGTTCATGCTTTCATATAGCATTGGACTAGTCAAATAAATCCTAAATTCATTTACTACTAATGAATTTATTTGTGTTTATTTTACATAATATCCATTCATGCATTTTCGGCTTGTGCTACCCGAGGAGGAGGGGACGTCACTTAATGTCCCGAAATGTTGTATGGATGGAGATTAGTGTAATAGGATAGAATTATTCATTGTTTTGTAATAATTCCCCCTGAAATCCCGTGTGTATCCCCTAATTCCTTGATCCCTTTCACCAGCCTTTATTATTTTTCATTCGTAGATGGTTTATTATATTTGCTCAAATGTATATGTCATATCATGTCACATGCCATGTCACATGCCATATCACACACTTCTATGCCATGTCATGCATATACCATATCATAACATAATTATCTCGTATGCCAATACAACTCAAGTACGCCAACATATGCCAATACGCAACACAATACACGCAACTTACCATACCAATATGCCATGCCATGTCATTATGCCATATCACATGCTACATGCTAATTCATCATATCATATGCCATTATGCCATGCCATGTCGTATGCCACGTTACATGCCATATCATATACCACGCCACATGCCACGACAAATGCCAATTCACCCATGAATCATTATGCCATGTCATGCATATGCTATGTCATTTTATTACACCATGAATTATTACGTCATACCATGCATATGCCATGTCATTTTAATATGTCATCATGTCACATATCATGCATATGCCATGTCATCCAAAATGCCATATAGCATTATATACCATTCTACGTGCAATCGTGCAACGCCAAATCACATGTCGTGTTATGTGCTTACATATACGCTAGTATGCTTATTTGCTTAGGATAATTAACTCTAACTATAATGGTAAAATCAAATTTGGAAACTCATAGAAATAGATCTCCACCACTCGAACCCAATCTCTGAAGGGTTTAACTAGCACTCATGCTATGGGTCGGTTGGACCAATCCGTAACCATCCGATGATGACTCTTTACGACTCTGTATCATTCCTTGAGGTAACTCCTTGAGAAGACTATGCTTTTGCTCCAAGTGAGATCCTTAGTCCGTAAGCATCGCAAGCCTCGCTCTAGGCTCTGGAAGAAACCAATGCTCACAATTACATATTATTTTGATTTTAAAAAAGTCAAAATGCATATATATGCAAATCTTATGCTCTATGATCTTAACATATAAAATCCTTTAATAAAATAGATGGTCAAAAAAAATATCTTAATTTAATACCAAACTATTAAACTTATCATAATTAATAAAAACAATATAGCAATGCTGAGTTTAACAATTTAGCAATAGCAAAAATTATTTAAATATAATCAAATTTTCATTTGATGACCAAATTCACTTAATCAACAAATATGTATAGTTAATTAATTAATCATTAAATTAATTATGAGTAGTACCTATTCATGCTTAAATCACATAAACATAATATCATAATTCAAATAAATTAATTTGACAATTAGTCTCCAGAATTCAAGAATCAACAAGAAATAAAATACAATTAGAATAAACTTTTAAACATCAAATTCAATTAAGATAAAACTATTCCTAATGAAATAATTTAAATATGACTTTCACATATAATAATTACTATTCAATCAGATAATTATAATAATAATTTGGCTAAAAATTTATACAAGAACTTTTAAAAACTTATAATTCATGCATGTTTATATAAGTAATCAACTCAATCTAATAAAAGGTAATATAATTTAATTACTTAGAAATAAATTCCAATATGTTGTAACATGATTTAAAAAATTTCAATAGCAAAAAATGATTAAAAAATTATATAAAAACCCTGTGAAAAATCCTAAAACACATAGTAAGGAGAAAGAGAGTAATTGAAATGCATTCTAACATAAACTCATTTAATTGATAAAAAGACCATGACTTTGATATGATTATTGAAATTTATAATAGAATAGATGGCATAAAATAAAAACTTTCATGAAATTTCATAATAAACATGTGTTGTCAATCAATTAAGTATAAGAAGGAAAAGATATCACTTACATCAATTGTTTATGTCCTTTAATCTTTTACCTATGTCATTGTTACATATCATAAATTCCATAATAAGAATCATTCAATGGTTGATAGAACATCAATTATTACCTTTTAGTTTGTTAAAATTTTCCCCATATTATTAATGAAAGAAATTGACTAGAAGGAAAAGGAGGAAGGATAATGATTTTTTGTTTCTTGCTCTTAGACTACTCGACTAAGATGTTTTTATAAATTTAAAATCTAAACTCTGTTTAAATCCCTTCTATTTATAAGTTATATTTAACCCTCAACTATATATAAGTCATACCAACTTGAAAAATCAAATGAGATCAAGAATTATTTTGTGCACATAGCCAAACTAATGGGCATGCTTGTGCTTCTTTCCTTTCTTGGTCTTATTTTGTAACCCAATAACATCACATGTTATTATAGTTCATTTTTACCTCAAGCTATAAAATATATACATATGACCTTATTAGTTTCTCAATATGTTAGCAACATATAATAAATCAAAACCTAGTTTTATGATTATGTAATTAATAATGAACCTATTTAACATATTTATTATACATAAAATATGAGTGATATCTAATAATACATCATGCCTACCTAGTTTTTAAAAGGTCATGTTGTTTGACTTACAATGCTTCTATATATATTTATCCATGCAATATACTCCTTTACCTTACTATAAGTTTGAGGGTAAGTTGATGTCAACTAAAATGTTAATCAACCATATCTAACATGTCCCTCAACATGTTTAATCATAGAATTACTTTTTATCCTTTGATGCATACTAGTGAATCTAATCAACATAATATGTTGCTATAGCCAAATAATCATGGATAAGATGCCTATTATGATACTTAAAATAATATCCCTTTGACAATGTATGATGTGATGGTGAAACCTTTCTTTATTCATAATAACCTTTAAGCACTTCTCATTATATCTAATCTCTAACCTATGATCACCTTCAAGCTATAAAATATATACATATGACCTTATTAGTTTCTCAATATGTTAGCAATATATAATAAATCAAAACCTAGTTTTATGATTATGTAATTAATAATGAACCTATTTAACATATTTATTATACATAAAATAGAGTGATATCTAATAATACATCATGCCTACCTAGTTTCTAAAAGGTCATGTTATTTGACTTACAATGCTTCTATATATATTTATCCATGCAATATACTCCTTTACCTTACTATAAGTTTGAGGATAAGTTGATGTCAACTAAAATGTTAATCGACCATATCTAACATGTCCCTCAACATGTTTAATCATAGAATTACTTTTATCCTTTGATGTGTACTAGTGAATCTAATCAACATAATATGTTGCTATAGCCAAATAATCATGGATAAGATGCCTATTATGATACTTAAAACAATATCCCTTTGACAATGTATGATGTGATGGTGAAACCTTTCTTTATTCATAATAACCTTTAAGCACTTCTCATTATATCTAATCTCTAACCTATGATCACCTTCAGGTATGGAAGCAAGGATAAGAGTTAAAGCATAGTGATACATAATTAAAATAAACTTAACATCCTAAGTTTTTAGGATAATTACCTAGCTAATATGATGAAATTAATATTTCTTGACATTGATAATTATTCATATATGAATTTTATAGTAAGGTGTCTAATGTACTTGTTACCAATAAGAATCAACATGTTCATCCTAAACAACATTTATCTATAGTGAATAAGAATAAATATATGAATCTAATTCAAATAGCATAACATATGAAAATCCATTCACAAAAATGACATCCATTACACAATATTGATAATGAGATTTCTACATTCTTTCAAGGATGATTCATCTAGGATATTTTAAAAAACACTCTAAATGGAAATTAGGTGATAATTTAATCAAATTCACTAATTCATAGAAAACTATATCAAGTTTGATGACTTTAAAAGAAGTTTTATCATCTATCTTAAGTCCTAAAACTTAGGATAACATCCAAGTTAGTAAAAATAAAATTTAAAGTCATAAAATCATGAAATATAAAATTTTAGAGTTTTATAAGGTATCCATAATAATATGTACAACATCTAACATGTCATTTATGTGGATTTCTATAGATTTTCATCAATTTATCAATTTGTATATTAAGCATAACTTGTGCTATAAAACTTAGATTGAAATGATTTAGGATGTATTGGAAAGCTAAAAAACTATTTACAACTCTTATGAAAGTCGTACGTCAAAATTTTAAAAGAAAATGCCCTTAAAGTTAGTTATTTAGTTAATTTACTTTCTTGTTTGTATTAACTAAATTTTGGAGTTTTGATTTATTTAAGAATTTTTATTTTTATTATCGAGGATAATTAAAGGGACTAATGTCCTTAATAAGTTGAATAATTATGTGTTATTATCTTATTGATTTTCATATTAAATTAGAAAGGGAAGTTTAACTTTACCTCTAAATCCTACTTTTATATATAATGGGTTTATGTGTATCAAATTACGATGAATGAAGAATTTTGATGAAATAAAATATTTCAGTATTTCCTTGTCTATATGGTGTATTTGAATCTTAAAGGGAATAAGTAATATCATTCCTTTGAATAAGAACTAATGTGGTTTAAGTGTGGAAGTACAAATATTCATCCAAATTGAATTTGGTTGTTACAATTAAAATTTTTATTTTTATTAGTCTTATGTTCTTGCATATTAAGATAAGGTGATAAAGATGTTGTATATTAAAACATGATATGTTTATATGTATCTGAAATGCCTCTTTTAACACACCAAACCATGATGCATTGGGACATATATTAGGAATTAGTATTGCATGATTGATTAATCTAAATTAGAGTTCAATAAGATTACTAAAACATTTACATTTTAAGAAAGTCATAATTTTATTAATAACTCAAATAAGTTAGAACATTTATTCCTTTAATTTAGTCCAAATATAATATAGTTTAGAAAAAATATATTAATTAGGATTAAAAAAGAATTTTACATGAGGTTGGTTATAAATGAAATTAAACTATAGAGCTTTCATTTTGGAAAGTTATGACATCAATTAAATATATATAAACTAAATGGCATTGGATTGAAATAACTATAAAATTCCACAATTAAACATAATTATTTGATGATCTAGTTACTTTTAAAATGACTATGACCTAAATATGTTGCATAAATATGGATAAATCATTTGTTGTATATGATGGATGATGTATAAATTGAAGTTGGTTTAATCTATCTAACTCTTTATAGATCTTATATATGTATGTTTGAAAGATATTATAGGTATAAATAAACTCCATTCATGAAAAGGACAAACAAACGTTAAAAAGAGTATGCCAGCTAAAATAATAAAATAAGACAAGTAGTGTAATTTGAACTAACAAAATGGGTTTGAATGTACTTACTAAAGGAAAGTTTTCATACAAAACAGAAAAGAAAATTAAATACAAGAGGGATGATCATTCTAACTGCTTAGGAAGATCCATAATAATGGTCATAAAATCAATTTTCCAGTGAGCATAATGTTAGTGTCAACTTTAATATTTTTTTACATTTCTTCATTTGATGATGTAAAATCATATTTAATGGGAACTATTTTTCAAATAGAGTGAATGATGTAATAATAAAGGCAAATGATGATGGATTTTTAACTCTTAAGCATGAAATATCATAAAAAGCAAGACAAAGATGTTATAAATAACTCTTAAACTTGAAACTAAGTTTTCATGTCTAATTAGCATGAGTTTGGACATGTAAGACATGTGTATTTGAGTTTGGTAGACAATTAGATTCTTAATATGATCATGTTGATCAAGTGTGTCTATAATATGTCCATGTTGGTTGGATGTGTTCCCAATATGACTATATTGATATGATATTTTTAGGAACTTGAATTTAGGTTAAAAGCTTAAGATACAAACATGATCATATAATATAATTATTTCCAAAAGTAGAAATTTGGATAAAAGACTAAAACTTAAACATGAGTCTATTTAAGTATAAATTAATATAAGTTATTTGGCTTGGTTTGAAAGACTCATAAATGGATTCTATAATGGTTTTAATAGCCATTGTAATACCAAAATTTATTGCACAGTTTAGGAGAAGCTTTGCATGCATAAATTGAATGGACAATTGAGGTTTCATAGGCTTTATGATTCAACTTAGCTTTATTAGGTAAAAAAGCATGGTAGTGATTGATAAAAGCTAATTCCTTAGCAGCTAAAGTTTATTAGACTAGCTTTTATACTAATAATAATTTATTACAAGTTAAATAAGGATTTAATCCAAGTTATATAAAGAGAATTATTTAAGTTGCTCAATATCTAATTAAAGCTAGAGGTCATTTAAAGATTAGAAATGGTAAAAGCCTAATTTTTGAATTTTTTCCTCCTTTTTGAATCTTTTTGCAGTTTTTTTGATTTTTACATCAAAGCGTAAATTTCTTGCAAACGATTAAGTCATAAACAAAGAATCAAAAAATTAAATAAAAATCATTCCTTAAAATGATGCTAAAATTTGATGGGTATTGAATCCAACAAATTAATATCCTACTTCCTTATAAAAATAATTTCATAGCGAGTGGAAGAAGGTCAATCCAATGAAGAATAGATAATCTTTCAATCCTTTACAAAAGATATTTTGAAAAAAGTGAAATTTGAAAGTAAACTAAATCAAAAATTATTTTAGAAAATATTATAATGATTTAAGTCTCTTAGTTAAAAGGAAGCATCCATTCATGTTTATGTTGGTTTATGAAAACCTGTTTAGCAGTGGAAGATATAGCTTAAAACTTTTAAAACACATGATTTCATCAAATCTAGCAATCCCATTCATAGAATACATCAACAAATGAGAAGATCATTAAAGAAAAGATCAAAAAATAAACTTTTATGTAGATATCCTTCTTTCTTGTTCGTCAGAAAACTTATAGCAAACTTTTTAATTCCCAATGTAGAGGATCTCTAAACTATCCACACAAGCAACAAGAATTATTAGTAATCAATATTACTTGTTTTTCTTTTGAGACTAGTAAAACAAATAGAAGAATAGATGAACAAAAGACGAATTTGATTTTCTTCTTGATCTCCTATTAAACACCAAATTAATCTTCTTGTTCTTGAGCTTTGAATGGCTTGGAACGAATGGAGGAATGAGGCAGCTGAAATTCCTTGTTTTGTAACCCTAAAAGTTATGTCAGACAACTTATAAAAACCTAGTAAGGTTTTTAGGTTACTTAAGTCATATGCATGTGCATATCACATGCTTCAGGCATGTGACTTGAATGTGCATGACTTAAAATCCCTCCAGAAGCACATGATAATCATATGCCCTTTCCTTCTGACTTATAACACATGAATAAGTCATATGACACTCACATATGGACCAATTCACTTCTAAGCTCGTATACGACATGCATATGGAACATATCATCTTAGATCACTTGTATCTTGAGTTCTACTTATCAGATTTAAATGATCTTGGTATTAAATCAAAGCTCTTTTCATGTTATTTCAAATGAACATGAAATATCTATATCTTATAACCATAAAATAATATTTTATCAACATCCATTCATGATTATCATTCCTCTTACTTTTAATGTGTGACCTTTTGGGTTCTTGGCATGTTGGTAACATTTGAATATATTATTAAACTCTATTTAATAACATCATATATAAATCAAGAGCAGTGTCTAGTCATACATCATGACTACCCATATATCAAGAGGTTATTAGTTTGACTACAACCCTTCCATATCAGATTCCATGCAATAAATTCCTTTCACCATCCACTATCTCATTTGGGTTTGAGTATGGATTAATGTCAACTCAATGCATAATCAAGTGTGTTAGATCATGCCCTAAATTTGATATTTCATGTACCATAATATTTATTCCCAAAATGCTCTTATGAAACTCATTCATTAATAGACATTATACTCTAGTTAGAGATTCCTGAATAAAGAATATTACATGAGTCAATGAGATAAAACCCCTACATTTAATCTGGGCTGGTGAATCCTTTATTGATAAACAAATACCTTCCACTGCTTTACACTATATCCAACTTCTAAGTTATGAACACCTCCTAAAGAGGAATAAAACATAGGAGTCAAAACATAGTGATCCATAATTAAGATAACCTTGTTATCTCAAGTCTTAAGAATACTTGCACTACTGATATGAGTGAGATATATTTCACAGACATATATTAATCATCCATATGAAATCTCATTAGCAAGGCCTCCAATGAGTCAGTCCCAAACTGCCCATCCACATGTTCATTTTAGACAACTCTTGTCATGATGAATGAGAATCATCCTAAAAGGAAGTATAACATGTTCTAATCTTAACACATTAATAATATCTATTCTTATTAATACATTGATCAGGGATAATTTAGATATTGAACATTTGCATATAATAAGAATCTCATTTCATAAACTCTTTATGAATTCCTTGTACTATTCCAATATCTTGGAATTCATTATTTAATTAATAACCTTTCGAGCAAACTGAATAATGAATAATGCCTTTTATTGATAAATTGTTCAATATTAAATTACAATAAAACATGATACTCTAGAGCATACACTAACAAACTCACACTTACACTGGAGCCAATCATACATAAACTTCAATCTTATGGAAGTTAAATGTCTATCATGCTTGCTGTGTTAATGCCTTAGTAAGAGGGTCTACCATGTTTTGTTCTATGGAAACTGTATTAACCTTTACTTCTCCTCTACCAATGATCTCCGTAATCAAATGGTATCTCCTGAGTACCTGTTTGCTCTTTTGGTGAGATCTCGGCTTCTTTACTTGGGCTATTGCTCTATTGTTATCATGGGTATATTACCCTTCTTTGAAATATCCATGCTAAACCTCTTTAGTACCTTGTCTATGTAAGTAGACTATGAAAGACCAATAAGCCTTCTTGATCTATCTCTATAGATCCTTATACCTAAAATATAAGTAGCTTCTTCAAGGTCTTTAATGGAGAATTGTTTAGATAACCAAACTTTAACACTCTATAAAAATGAAGCATCATTTCCAATGAGTAATATGTCATCTACATATAACACAAGGAAAGCAATTGCACTCCCACTATCCTTCTTGTAAATACATGGTTCATCAATGTTTTGAGTGAATCTAAATTCTTTAACCATTTCATCAAAACATATGTTCCAGCTCCTTGATGCTTGCTTCAATCTATAAATGGATCTTTAAAGTTTGCATACCTTATTACTATCATTGGATGTAAAACCATCAGGTTATGTCATATACACTTGCTCAAGTAGATTTCTATTAAGGAAAGTTGTTTTCACATCCATTTACCATATCTCATAATCATAATGAGCAGTAATAATAAGTAAGGCTCTTATGGATTTAAGCATAGCTACTGGTGAGAAAGTTTTATTATAATCAATTCCTTAATTCTGATGATAACCCTTTGCCACCAAGTGAGCTTTATAGGTAATCACATTATTATCCATGTCTATCTTCTTTTTGAAGATGCACTTGCACCCAATGGGTTTTATCCCCTCAGGTGGATCAACCAGAGTCCACATCTGGTTCTCTGACATGGAATCCATTTCAGACTTCATAGCCTTTAACCATAAATCACATTCTAAACTTTTCAAAACTTCATCATAGTCTGTTGGCTCATCATTCTTAACTAATAAGACTTCCTTATTCTCATGAACAAGGAATCCATACCTCTTAAGCATAGTTCTTATTTTGGTTAAGCATCTAGGAGCTTGTGTTTGCATAGGTTTTGATTCTACATTAGTAAGATCAATTGGTTGATCTACTTCATCTTGTGGTGATTGAACTTTATCAAGTTCAATTCTACTCCCACTGTCTCCTTTTAGAAGAAATTCTTTCTCTAAGTAAACAACATGCTTTGAAATAATCACCTTTTATTCCAAAGGAAGATAATTTTATTCCAAAGGAAGATAGAAGTAATATCCTATGGTTTCCTTAGGATATCCCATAAAATAGCATTTGTCAGACTTCACCTTAAGCTTATCTGACATTATCCTCTTAATATAAGAAGGACATCCTCATACCTTCAAATAAGATAAGATAGGTTTCTTGTTATACCACATCTCATATGGTGTAACCTCAACCAACTTAGATGGAACTCTATTCAAAACATGAGCAGCAGTCTCCAATGCATAGCCCCAAAATGATTTGGGTAATCCTATAAGGCTCATCATGGACCGAACCATATCTAATAAAGTTTGATTCCTTCCTTCTGATACACCATTATATTGAGGTGTATAAGGAGGTGTCCATTGAGATAAAATCCAATTATCTCTGAGATATTCAAGAAGGTATTCACTACCTCGATCGGATAGAAGAGTTTTAATAGTCTTGCTAAGTTGTTTCTATACTTCATTTTTGAATTCTTTGAACTTTTCAAAGGCTTTAGATTTATGCTTCATTAAGTACAAACGTCCATATCTAAAATAGTCATCTATAAATGTAATGAAGTAGCTGTATCCATCTCTGGCATGAATGATCATAGGACCATATACATCTAAATGTATGAGTGTAGTACCTTTTTAGCTCTTTCACTATTTCCTTTAAAAGATGATTTTGTCATCTTGCCTAATAAACAAGATTCACATGTTTCATAAGATTCATAATCAAATGATCCCAAGTTACCTAATTTATGTAACTTAGATATGCGATTATTATTTATATATTCAAGACGATAATGCTATAAAAATAGTGGATTAACAGTATCAACTTTAATTCTCTTAGTTTGAACATTGCAAATGAGGTCTATATTCCTTAGTATATAGATTCCATTCTCAACATTTGCAAAACAGTAAAACATACCATCTTTAAACATTGAACAACCATTGTTATTAATGGAAAAATTAAATCCTTGTTTAACAAGATAAGATACTGAAATAAGGTTCTTATTTAAACTTGGAATAAATAACAATTATTGAGTTCTAGTTTAAACTTAGAATAAAATAACAATTATTGAGTTCTAGTTTTAAACCATAAGCTAAATGCAAAATATGGGTTCCTATTTCTAATGTAGTAACTCATACTCCATTAACAATCTTGATATTTGCATCATCCGTACTTAGCCTCCTCCTACTGGCTAGCCCCTGTAAATCATAACAAATGTAAGATGTACAACAGTATCTAATACCTAACTCTTGTTATTAGAAATAACACTAGAGTTAATCTCAATCACAAATATACCTGAAGAAGAAACATAGTTCTTCTTTACTAGCTCTAGGTATTCCTTGCAGTTTCTTTTCTAATGCCCTTCCTTATTGCAATGGAAGCAAATACCCTTGAGGGGGGGGTGTCGCACCCTAATTTTGGATCGGTCGGATTGATTGGGATGAATCGAGCCTATCTCCTCGTCGTTTTGCCCTCACGGGCATCTTGGTTCATCCCGGTGCAGTTCAGGGTTCAATTTAGGGTTGCATTTAGTTTTCTTTTGTCTTTGTGAGTCTCATACCCGTTTGGGTATCTTTGGATTGTGTTAGGGTATGACACTTACCCTTTCGGGTAAGTTTGATCTTACCCGTTTGGGTATGCATCTTACCCGTTCGGGTAAGTTGTCATACCCGTTTCGC
>CANYBF010912274.1:0-17110 GCA_948192965.1 Dalechampia spathulata | reverse complement strand
CTTTTCCAACTTTCCATATACTTTTTCAATTACCAATCCCACTTATTTTTAATTTATAATAACTTAATTATATCATATCTTAATTCTATTTTCATATATCTAATTTCTTATTTACTTATTTTCCATCCATAATTCCAAAATTTTTATTTATGACATCATCATGTCATTTTAATTAAAAATTCTATTTTTAATTTCTAATATCTATTTTAATTATATAATTCACCAATTTAATTTCAAAACTAATTTTTCCATTCCCTAATTCCATAAAATTGCATTATTTCAATCGCTTACATCATCAATTTCACTTATGATATCATAAATAAAATTTTTATTCAAAACTTTCAAAATTTGCATATATCTAATTTAAGTTAACACAAGCACTATGATCAAAGCCATTTTATCAAATTCAATGTGGATAGCCTAAAATCATCATTTTAGTGCCGATTATCCATCCATTTTAGAGGGTTCGGTAAAATTTCCACTTTGCTCTTTTGAGCTTTAAACTCAATTCTTATCATATATCTATCAACATAATCATAATTCCATATCATTTCCACATCAATAACATTTATAAACATGATATATTGTTAATTATCAATGCACAATGAATCATACAGTTCAGGATGTGACATAATAAATATGTCAAATATCTTATTTCAATTAGTGAAGACTCATGATTATGGCATAAAAGACTTAACCATACAAGCTTAGGTATAATTGTTGACTTGAGCAAAAATGAATTTATGGTGTGTTTGCTAAAGGTTAAGTTCCATAAAGATAAAAGTGTATGGAGTTTATCAAATGGGAAAGTAAGTAAAGTCATCATTTAAACCAAGAATAAGGTAACAATCACTAAAGTTCTTCAACTCCTTCATATGGATTTGTTTAGACTTATTAGAGTTACTAGTTTAAGTGGTATACATTATGCACTTGTAATTATTGATGATTATTCTAGATTTACTTAGATTGCATTCCTAACTCATAAGGATGATGCTTTTGATGCTTTACTTGGATTGCACTTGTAACTCTAGATTTACTACATCACTTAAATTAAAAATGATAATGAGAGAGAATTTCAAAATGAAATTTTTAAAGTTCTTTATAGTAACCTTAGAATTAATCATAACTTTTATTCTCCTAGGAATCATAAATAAAATAAGGTAGTTGAAAGGAAAAAATAGAAATTTTTATGATATGGTTAAATCTATACTTAATAAGTATCATTTACCTATGGTTAAATCTATACTTAATAAGTATCATTTACCTTCTTACTTTTGGGTGGAAGGCATCAACATCACTTATTATATCTCAAACTGAGTTTTTTTAAGACTTATTTTTAATAAAATATCTTATGAGCTATGGAATGATAGAAAATCCAAGATCTTAGGCCTTAGAGTATTAAGTGTAAGTGCTTTATATTAAACACCAAAGATAACCTTAGAAAACTTTATTTTAAAACCGATGAGGGCATCTTTATAGGATATGTCATAACTAGCAAATTTTATAGAGTCTTTAATAAAAGAACTTTAATAGTTGAAAAGTCCATGAATTTTATTTTTGATAAGATTAATCCACTTGATAGAAGAAATGATGTTTGTAAGAATAATGTAGGTATCTTCATAGGACATGAAGAAGACCATCATAACAAATCATAAGTTATTGTGCTCAAGTAAGTCAAAAAGGCATAAGAGGATAATCTTCTACCTTATATTACTACACCAAATATCACTTATAACATACTAAAGGATTGACATTTTCCTAAATGGCATCCAAAAGAGCAATTAATTTATGAACCTTTAAAAGGGGTAACCATTAGATGTCATTTTAAATATATTCACAATAATCTTGCATCCCTCTCTTAAATAGAGCTAAGGACCATTAATAAGGCTCTTAATGATGAAAATTAGGTTCCTACTATGCAATAAGAACTTGATCAATTTGAAAGAAATAAGGTGTAGACCTTAGTACCTAGGCTTAATAATATTTATATTATTGGAACTAAGTGGGTCTTTAGGAACAAGCTTGATGAAGATGGTGCTATTACTAGAAATAAGGCTAGGTTGGTTAAAAAAGGTTATAACCAAGAATAAGATATTGATTATGATAAAACCTTTATACCAGTAGCTCATTTAAAAGCCATTTGTGTCTTACTCATACATACATCTCATATGAATTTCAAATTATTTCAAATGGATGTCCAAAGTGCTTGTATACATGGATTTATTGAAGAAGAAGTCTATATGGAACAAACTCCTAGATTTGAAAGTTTTAATCATCTTTCTTATGTTTTTAAATTAATTAAAGCATTATATGGTCTAAAGCAAGCTTTTAGAGCTTGATATGAAAGCCTAAATTCCTTTTTACTTGAACATGGTTTTATAAAAGGAAAGGTTGATATCACACTTTTCTTTAAGTATTATAAAAATGATATTTTTCTAGTGCAAATTTATATTGACGATATTGTTTTTGGTGCTACTAATGGAAGTATTTATGAAGATTTTTCTAAGTGCATCCAATGTGAATTTGAAATAAGCATGATAGGTGAGTTGAAGTATTTTCTTAGGTTGCACATCAACAATACAAGGATAGAATCTTCATAAACCAATACAAATACACCAAAGAGATGTTGTAAAAATTTTAAATGGAAGGAACTAAGTCAAGCATGTCACACCTAACAGGTGAACGTACTCCTATAGAGCTATTAATAAAAACCATATAATTAGAAATTTATTAATCACTCTATAAAAGATCTATGAAATTTATTTTAATAAATGGAATATATCTAGCCTATAATTATGACTATGTAATTTGTAGCATCTTTGTTAATAAATGAGCATAAAATATTTTACTACCTATAATTATACAATGATAATTGCATAATTATAAACATTCACTAGAAATATGTTATACCATCGAAAGTGTATTTCGAGAGCTATACAAAACTTGGACTATCCTCACTACACTACTGTCCAGCTAATCCAGATATTTCCTTGAACTATTCTGACCTATGTTCATCAAATGATAAACACTAAGTATAAAACTCAATGATACTTAATAATAAGAATGCTGTAAATAAAATTTGATTATCTTGTTATAATAGAATATAATTAATAAATAAATTAAATAATAAAATCCATAATAATTAATCATAATAGATATAACAATAAATAAAATCATCCCATCAAAATTTGATTACTCTAATGATGATAAATAGTAATTTTTGACAGCTATCTTTGTAAACAATTTAACTTTCTTGTAGATCAATAAAAATATCCTTCCATCAATCAACATAATAGCAATAATGAAATCATCCCACCAATATTAGACTATTACAATAATAAATAAATAATTTGTGTTGTCAATTATGTATACTCATCAATTTTCTTATAAATCAGTTATAATTTCACTTTATCAATCAATAATAGCATTAACACACTTGACATCAATGAATGCAAATTTAGTATAACATTCCTCTTTCTATGTATAAATGATATGTTATGTGATAATGAATGCATATGTATAATTCATTTCTCTATTGTCTATCATTTCATCATTGCTTTGTAAATTCACCTTTTTTTGTGAATTCGTCATTTCTCTATGATCATAACAATTTCTATCTTTGATTGTACACAATCTGTACTAGACATATTTTCAATGATTTATTTTTTTCCCAATACCTTTGTATACTCTATCTCTGTATTATTTCATATATAAATTTACTAGCATCTCCCTTGTATCGCCTTTTATATATTTTTTATACATATATATAATTATACCTCCCTTATTCCTCTAAAAGGTCATGCTATTGTTTTATGATGTATGATTTTAATGCATATGTGTTTATATAATGACGACACAGCTATAAATAATAACATCTCCAAAATAAGTTAATACATCGTATATCCAATATTAATATAAAATAAATAAATATTCATAACACCTTGCATTATGAAGCTTGAATCAATAGCAATGGCTTAACTGTGAATTTATAACCATCCAAAACATCCATATATCACATAACCATCATTAATGAATAATAATTAAATATGCATAGTAATTTACGCTGCAAACCTTGAATTGTCTAGCCTTTTATTTTATCCAAAATTTCATTCATAATATAACTATTATAAGGCACAACGTAATCCATGTCATTCATCATTAACTTCCGAATACCTATATATAAGTTAAAGATAGCTTCAAACAAATGAATAGATATTTATTATTTGTAAATACTAACTAATAAATATAAATATAATCATACTACATTTCTAAAATGTAACAAATGTATAATATATATCAAACCATTATCATCATAATTGGTATAACATGCTTGGAAATATTATTTATTCCCATTAATAATAGACACAAACCTATTTTTGCCTCACCTTTGTTTGAATGTGAAGCAGGGGTAATGATTCCTTTATTCTTCTTGCCTATTATATATAAATTTATTGATATTTAAATCAAATAAGTTACATGCTTATTTTAACTATTCATATATATGTATATATTATATACATTAACTTTTTAATGTTGAACCATTCAACATATCAAATCCTGCCATTGATTCCCTAACATCGATCACATCAAATAATTAATACATATTTGCCCATAATTCCGATGAAATCATATATCCCCATAAACTTATGCATTTTAACCAATTACATATAATCATATCTTAAATAATCACATATTCAATAAATATGAGCAGCCATTTCACAATACAATACTTTTAATTTAACTAGTTATAACATCACATTTGCTTTTTACATTAGCATGTTGGATGTATGAGCAATGTCACTATTCCTACTCTATTGGATCATCACTTAGTTGTGTTTTAGATACATAAGTCGTCCATCTCTTTAATATCTTTTTGCTTTATTTTTTGTTCACAAGGTAATTTGTATTCAATTAAAGAGGAAAATTAATTCAATTGTGTGTATATTTGGTCAATTCAATATAGCTTAAGTTCACATATTGTATTTATGTTTAATTTATCTTAGCAGTATTAGTGACTTCTAACTAATTAAGGGGGAAGAGGACATGTATTCGGTCTATACATATTTTCGAACAGTTGTCATAAAGAATATCCAACCAATTTTGTTAGATAGTGCGTCTTAAACAATATACTTTCATATAATTCTACATGCACCCATCAGTCAAAAATTAACATAAAACAAGACCCACTTCTATACGCAATTTAGGTACCTGAAAGTGTTCCTTTGATCTACTAACGTTTCAATTGTATTGTGAGTCATAACCATACATTTATAAGTACCTAAAGTCAGCAATTCATTTAATTCTCTCCAGCTTAATTCAATGATAATTATACTTAAGAAATTCAATTTATTCACTCCCTTATGTACCACAATTTAATGCACCACCCCACTAATGAAAGATGCGGTCAGCTGGTTATACATTTCCACGTATAGCTTACTATATATATATATATATATATATATATATATATATGTATATGTATATGTATATATATATATACAGATGTATGTATGTATATATATATGTATGTATGTATATATATTCTCATGCAAATGAAGTATAAAACGTTGTCAGTTATGTTATACTTCAACTCATAAATAGTGGCTTCTTCATAAGTGGAGTTGCATTAGATCTTAAGTGCATGACTTGTTTAGTTGCATGCAAAAGTGCAATCCTACAAGCAACTTAAAGTCAAGTTTCTAACTGCTGAGTTTCCATGTCAATTACATAAGCAAGTTAGTACATTTATGGTTTGAAGACTATAATTATTCAAGAAGATTACGGTCCACTGATATAACTTAAAAGTGTGCTTTTAACAAGTTCAGGCGTGGATTTATTCCTTTAATTCAACAGTAGATTTTCATTCTGAGGAAAAACTTTTTTGGACCAAAAGAAAGCCTGTGCCTACAGTATGTCAACGCATCCATAGTGCAAACAATTCAAACGCATCATATCAAATATCTACTCAGTCATGTAAATTTCCAATTACTTGAGACTCATGTAGGTATTCGGAGACCTTTAACCTCATCTAAATGAGGTGCTTACACCAAAATGATAGTAACCAGCTCATATGCATTTGTCACCCAAGCACATAGATAGATAGATATATATATATATATAGGTACACTTCTAGTAAATATAGAATTCCATTAATCTCAAGTTTCCAGATTACATAATCATGTGCCTAACCTTAAAAGTCAAAGATATGCTTATAAATAATGTAATTAAATAAATTTTATTATTAATTAATGATTTCCCCCCACCTTAAATTGAGCCAAATTGGCACTATATAGACGTAACAAAATTTCAATAATAATCAAGTGTTTGATACGTCTTTGGTCCTCTTAATAACACTTCAACCATAGTTTACTAATCATGCATATAACCAGTTCTAAAATCGTAATAAAATCAATTATACACATACATAATTAAGCATGTACATATAGTTCAATAATGGACTTATCAGTTCCTTAAAAATCTTACGTGGTCGTAAGAATAAAAGATAGCAAGCTGCCTATTAAATCAAAGAAATGCACAGTTCTTATGCATTAATTAAGTCCATTTCTAGTTCATGATTCCTATCTAAAAATCCCAGGATTTACGCATAAATATCATTGCCACATTGGAAGCTCAATAGATTCAAAAATTGATCATGGGACTAGATGATTTTCAAGATTTAATCACTATTCTTAATTCCTAGTTGTTCATCTAAACAAATTTTCTTCCTATCAGGCTTCAAGATTCAATTGACAGAATTACAGTTTTACCATATATTCCACTAATAATGGAATGACACTTTCTTTTTAACTAATCTAGTACACTTCAATTAACATTTTCAACCTTATCGTAACAAAGAGAATGCGTTTTGGTCCATTAAATTCAAGGTTCAATAAGCCAAATTCTATAAATTTGAGCTGCTTTATTCGTAGTAATTATGTCTACAAGATTACGCTGTTTACTCCTTCTATAACCATAGATTCATGGTAAGGTTACAGTCTTGTAGCTTGGATTAGTCATGCACCCAACTCCATAAATTCCTATCTGCTTACATCACCAGAATAGACCAAAACATACTCAACTTTCTCTTCCAATTCTTAATATAGCTAGTTCCCTTCTAACCTTGGCATCTGGTTAGCTAAAACCATGAAGTTCATAAGTGAGATACTTTAATTATATAATTTTCACCCACATTAATTAAGATTAAACAGCCTTTCCTTGCATCATTTACAAACAATAACATATATGGATCGATATATGTATATAAGTATCAACCAATGCATTCTCATATAAATAGTTCAATTGCATACTTTGTACACTCATGAATATCCTCAAGCTGATTTAAATTACATAATTTGGAGGTGGTCTTCCCAACACTGATCCTCTCTAAAACTATTGCTAAGTTTTGGTGATTCCGATAACTAATCCATAGTCTTCATTTGCCCATCTGACTGTCCAAAGCTCCCTCAATTCTTTGTGTGTTCCTCTAAATTACCCACTGCCAAACTATGGTTGTTGGGTGTTTATTATTTTTTTAAAACTATATGTGTAGAGCTACTTAAAAGATCCAATACATATCCCTTTTGGCACCGCCTCACCATCCTTCAGCGGCAAGTTTTGTCTTCTTTCCCTATCCAATATTGCTTCTATCAGCATTCACTACTTCTCCTTCCATTTAACTTATTTAAGTATGGTTAATCAGCATGATTGATGTTTATTGGCTTCAAATCATGTTCACATATCTTGTGACATCTTACATTTTTACATCTCTCTCAATCTATAAGTAACACATAATTTGTTTATTAATATATTTATTTAAATTTGTTCTTAAAATACAAATCGTAGGAAATTTTTGACCTATGATTATTTATTATTCGTTTAAAATGAAAATCATTTATATATTTAAACGTATACAAACAATGAACATGACAATACTAATGAAGAATGAAGATTTCTTTAATTCTCTATGTTTCAATTTATAAAGTAAATCCCCTAAACATACTTGAATATAATTAATCATTATAAAAGATTTAATATTTATTATGGATACCATTTGTAAATAATTCTAATTTAACCTTCATCTAAATTATTCACTCATTATTCTGTTATCGTAAAATTTATCAAATAACATCAGCTTCCAATATTTTATTAATAATCATTCCTACATCAAATGCAATTATGTTCTTAGACAATTCCAACAATATAAGTATCTATATATATCTAATTAAAGGATTTAAATATTAACTATATTTAAGTACGATACAAAAATGTAATTATTTATAAGTATAACAAAATAATTTAATTATCAAATTATTAGTCTTATTCAATTTAATCACTACATATGCTAATAATTTAATCGTCAAAATAAATAAATAAATAAATAAAAATGATTAGACGTATATGTAATTAAAATAGTCATAGTGAATGTATGATGTGACATAAGCAATATATCCATTTGCATCATTTAAGTCCATAACTTCCATATTATTTTGTCACCTTAGGATACATTTTCCTTTACAATTTATTTTTTTACATTTTTCTCATTTATTAGTCGATTTCTATAAAACTTCATAGCTTAATTAAATAAATCTTATTCATATATAAATTTTGGCATACAATCTTCCATTCTCTTCCTACATATGCAACAACTTAAATTTAGGTGGTGTATCCATCACTTAGAAATATTTAGCCTAATTAAATTCTATTCATCTATAAGTCAAACATATATTAACTAAATAGTAATCTTAGTTATTAAAACTTATCAATTATTCATAGTTTAATATAAGCATGATAATTAACAACCATCTAAATTAAATTAAATGTTCAACAATGACAGATATGATAAGCAAAACTTCCATGAGCATTACAACAAACCTTTCACTTGATGAAAGTGATAAATCCATGGATCATAAGAAGTATAAA
This sequence comes from Dalechampia spathulata, assembly GCA_948192965.1. Lineage (NCBI taxonomy): Eukaryota > Viridiplantae > Streptophyta > Magnoliopsida > Malpighiales > Euphorbiaceae > Dalechampia > Dalechampia spathulata. The sequence continues at coordinate 8,191 of CANYBF010912274.1, read as the reverse complement.
GGTATGATAGGTAGTCTTTAATATCTTAATGCCTATAAGCCTAATATCATATTTACTATTTATATGTGTGCTCAATTTTAGTCTTTTTCTTAAAGAGTCTCATTTGATCGCAATGAGAAATTTTTTTCAATATTTGATTAGCACATCATATTTTTGCTTATGGTATCCTAGGAATACATCTTTTAACTTTCTTGCCTATTCTAATGCTAATTTTGTTGGTAATGGTAATAGGAAAAGTACCTCAAGTACATGTCAATTTTTAGGAAATTTGTTGGTCTCTTGATTTAGTAAGATGCAAAAGTTTATTACTTCATTTACTATTGATGTTTAATATGTGTTTATGGGTTATTGTTATGCTTAAGTACTTTGAATTCAATAATAATTTCAAGATTATAGTTTGCATGTCACTCACATACCAATCAAATTTGATAATACTAGTGATATTAATTTATCAAAGAATCTCATTCAATATTATAGAAGTAAACATATTGACATTTGTCATCATTTCTTACATGATCCTGTGCAAAAAGATAGTGTTAAATCATAATTCATTAATATAACTCATCATCTAATCAATAAACCTCTTTATAAAGAGCATTAAAAGTGCATTAAACATGAGCTTGGTATGATTAATGACATTTCACTTTCATGAATGTCTTTTCATCTTTCACCTTATAAATTCTTCAATTAAGCTTACAATGAACTTAAAATGTATTCCTCTTGTTTTTCCTTATATAAACTTTACCAAAAATTTCCTTTTAGCTAACTTTTCTCTTTATTTTAAAACTTTCTTACATCTATTATCTAAAAGATGTCATGTACACTTGTATAATCCAGTTGGTATACTCATACAAGACTATACAACCAAATACAATGTCCAGTTCACTAAAATCATCTTTTTCTCTCTCTGTTTCCCATTGTCTTCTCTTTTCTTCTCTCTCCTTAATAGTTACACCTTTTTTTCCATTTTTTCTCTTTACCTATTTTCTTACCAAAATTCATCTTTTTTCACTCTTCTTTCACTCTTATTTCCTTATTTTCTCATTTTTCTTTTATTTCCTACACTTATTTTTAGATTTCTTATTAGTTTTAATTTTTGCTTTCATCTTCCTTTCTCTATCTTGAAGCATATCTTTAAAGGTTGGGTCCTCTTAAAAGCAAAGTAAGGGAAAAACATCATGTGATGATGGCTATCATCAAATCACTCCATCTCATATTTCCTAAGGTCCTTTTTTGATTAATCACCATAATAAACTCTCCTATAAGAAATTTCTTCCATGTTGCTTTTTTTTTTCTCAATACCATTAAGTAAATAGGCATAGAGGATGAGGTCTTACATTTTTTAGGTAATGTTAACTAGAAAACCTTTAGATTTATTAAGAATTAGTTTATTGATACTTTGACTCTTGAGATTTTATCTTCATTTAGGCTAGAAACCACCAAGTCAAATATATACTCTTGTTCCTTTGAGTTGTTTAAAAAATCATGTACTTTGTCTCAAGTTCAAACTAACTAGATTTTTCTATTTCATGTGGATGGGTTAAATCAACCAAAAACTACTTCTTTTAATGAGAATGCCTTTTCGAAAGACATTGCTCTTGATATCCCCTTTCATGCATTATGTTTCAAATCCTCTTACTTGAAATCTTCAACTTTATTTTATTATCACCATACCATCTCTTATGCCTTCTTTAGTCATATTAAGAGCAATAATATGATTATTAACTTTGATTCACTATTTCATCATTCTATAATCATTGATTCTCATATTCAAACTGGTTATTAACTTCAAGAATAATTTGTTAAAATAGGGGATGCTAAAAAAACCTAGTTGTAGTGTCTTATTTAGCCCTTATATGTTGCACATTGTTCACACATTAAATATCGAGCCTATTAAACCTCCCTCTCCTAACCCTTATGGTTAAAACTTGGATTTGTCATTTGTTGAGCATGCATAAATCTAAAGTTGAATAAGATAGGTGATTATTTTCCTCATTTTGAGTACATCAAACATCATTTAGAGTATATTATCACCTATAGGCTTCCAAATGACACTAATGCTTTGATGGGTCTTGGGCTATTGATATTTTGAACTTTATGCAAGTTCTTATTCCTTCTTATGCAAAACACTCTAAGGATGAGGTGACCATTTTACATCATATGTAGATGCTTCTAAAGGTACTCCTTTTTATAAGATGACCCTTCACTATAAATAATAACATGGTGATGATGTTAGATCATCTCATTCCTCTCTACTTGAGATTGCTCCCTCTACTCCTCCTTGTATGATAGATCTCTTATCATAATAATTTTCTACTCTAAACAACCAGTTGGATGGTTTTGATCACCAATTTGTTATCATTGATTCTCATCTCAATGGTTTTGATGAATGCATGATTTAACAATCTCAAGAATATCAAGATTTTTAGTACCTCTAAGATGGCTTCAATCAATAGTTTCCTCATCTTTTTGATTAACTTCCTCACCACTACTCATACTATGGTCTCTCACCTTTTTATTTTGTATGCTTTTTTTGTTTTTAATGTTAACAAAATGAGAGATATATATTAAGTATTTTTATATTCTTAGCTTGTGAACTTTCCCTTAATTATGCATTTGTTTATTATGAACAATGTGTATCCATGTTAACTATGAACAATTTATGCTTTTATTTCTTTTGTTAATGATATTTTGAATGTTTGTGTTTCTTTTATCAATGATATCAGGAATGTATTTCATAGATAAATTGATCATTTGTGTTAATTGGTTGAACGCTTGTTATTATGCTTATGTTAAAGGGGAGATTAGTTTGTAAACATTGAAAAGGGAGAGATTGTTAAGATGTCTCATTCCCTAACATTAGATTTTGACATTAATAAACTCTCACTTCTTAAGCAACTATATATTATATTCTTTTTTAAAAAAAATTTCTAAGATCCAACAGCTAGTGGTGCAATTATACCACTTTTGATACAATCATACTACATTATGTTGACACTACTCAAGCCTCTTTAGTCTATTTTATCCAGTAGGTGATTGTATGATTGTACCATATCTACATATGATCGTACCAAGCATATAGTTCTATTGTTTATGTTCAAGTATGTTAGTGTACGATCGTACATATTATCATATGGTCGTACACCTTTAATATGTTAAATTCGTAATTTTTAGTCCTTAGTTTTAGTAAGTATCTATATAGTTGTACACCGTATCTATATGACCGTACCATTATTGATTTGAGATATTGTATGCTTGTATGTAATTTAATGATTGATTTTCCTACAATCATTTAAAATAGCCTATAATGGCTCAAAATACATTTATTACATTTATAATAGATATCTGTAGCAAGATAAAGGTATTTATTATTAGTGAGTGTTTCTAATAAGTAACATGATTCTTGTTAATTAGTAATTATTTTCTCTCATTCTTGAACATTCAAACTCTCATTTATTCTTACTATTTATTACTTTTATTTATGGGTTAGTGAGAGCTATAAATTGGGGATCAATTGTTGTAATTTAAAAGATTGTTGTGAGAGTACAATCATTTGTAAAGGTTTTAGTGTAAGCTTTGAAAACTCTAAACTGATAAGTAAAACTATGAATTGTAAGTTTATAGTAATGTGAAAGATTAGTGAAAATCTAAATATTTGTTTACATAAATGGATGTAAACAAGGCATGTCGGACTACTGTAAATTGCATAGTTTCTTATGTGATTTCATATATTTTACTTTAGACATAATTTTATGATTATTTTTGCAAATTTGATGAAATATCTATACGTTAACTACTAATTTATTTAATTTCAAAATTAAATTGTTTTTGTAATATAAATAAAATAAACTTTATTGTCATTATACTAAGAAAATTGAATGTATACAATTTATTAATTGATAAAATAATCTAATGTCTATGTTTAATCATAATAATAATATTTTTACTATTAAGTCATTTTCATTAATATATCAATTATTTATTCATTATTTATAAATTTTTTCATCAAAAATATAATTATTCAAGATTTTAAATGTTTATAAACTCAAATATCTGGTTTATATAAAGTCTTGTGGGTTTATCCTTACAAATATAGCTGATATCCGCTTTAACAAAAGATACAAAAAAAAAATATTTGAGTGATTTCTTTAAAGAAAATCCAATAAGACATTTGAAATACAACAACTTTAGATATAGTAGAATTTTCATAATATACATTATTCATCAACATTATTTATTTAACTTATCCTCGATTATAATTTAATTTATTTCAAATAAAATAATAAATTATTAATTATTATTACTAGTAACATAATCAAGAATAGTAATTATTTCAATATGAATATACCATATAGTTGAATTAGATAACCTATTAATACATATATAATTTTTAATATGAAATATTTAATATAACTTATTTACATACATTTTTATGTTAAATTTAAATTAATTACATACAATCTATATTTTAAATGTATAACATGAATACATATAAAATTCAGGTAAAAATTAATATTATATTCATGGGAGAAAATTAATTTTGTATTTATGATTATTACTCGCACTTCACATGTATGTTATAAAAATATGAGTGTGTATAAAATTGATAATTATTTTTAATATTTAACTAATTGTATTACATTAAGTTAATTTTATATAGTTGTAATTAAATTTAGTATTTAATTTGATTTAAAATAAATAATTAAAATACAAATTAATATTTAATTTGAAATAAAATTTTGGTAATTTGGGTAAAATTCGGTGTTATGTCTATGAGAGTGGGTTAATTTTGTATTTACGATTATCTTTCCCCGTTTTAATACTATGGATGCAGACTAGTATTAGACTGGTATTATTACTTTAATTTAGTTTTATATAATTATAATAAAATAAAATAGTGGTAGTTATAAAAATTTTAGTATTTAATTTCTATTAATATGTACAACCATGAAGGTGAATATGATGAAGATACTAGAATAACAAAACTAAATTTATAATTTTAAATAATAAGTATCTTTAAGTGGCATATCAAAATGTCATTTTTCTATAAGTTAAATTTACCCTTTATATAAGAACAAGAATTTATAATAAATTTCTTGTATGATAAAATGAATCCTAGTCTATTTGCATCTCATATTTAGTGAAAATAGAGAATGCTCAACTTTATAATATTTGTTGGATTATATCAATGAAAGAATTTGAATTTTATCCTTGGTTAAACCTAACCCTAACCCAAATAATTTATTTAAAAATAATCAAAGATTATGATAAAAAGTCATGACATTTTTGAAATGGTATTTTAAAGAGTTATGACTATTTATAAATTCATACAACTATTTATAAGAGTCATGATTATTCATAAACCAATATAAGTATTTATAAGGATTGTGACTTTTATGAACCAACATAACTTTCTTTTAAAAGTCGTGTTGTTTGGTAAATCTAACATAATTATTAACTAAAAATTAAAAAGATATTTATATATATATAAGTAATTTAGATTTTATATTAAAATAAATTATTATTATTAATTTATTTTGTATATTATATTTATAAAGGATGGTCAAATGGGTGGTTTTATTTATTCATTCTCCTCCACGGAAGGAAACGATTCAAAGTAGAAATAAGTGATATAGAGGGAAGCAAGACCCTTGAAATTGGGGTTTTGAGCGTGATGGTCATAAGGAAGCACGTGCTAGTCTGCGGTGGCCCCGGAGTCAGCATTCTCTTCTCCCAATCTCCTTTAGTTTTTCAAGTATTTTCTTCATTGATTAATTAATATGTGATTAATTTGTTTAGTCTAATTATATGTCCTCGGAAATAACTACTGGTTATGATTTTCTATATGTTATGCATTTATATTTAAAGCGAATACACTAAGATATAGAAGAAATACTCATTCGATTCATGCAATGTAATGTACTCATCCAGGTATAATAACTTCACAGCTCTATTTTTTCAATAATTATATTTATTTTTCATATGAAGCATTTATTTAACAAGAATATAATATATTCCATGACAATTCAACATTAAAAAAAATGAAAATTAGAATATTTGGTAAGTTTCACTTAGATCCAACAAACAAGTACAACTTTTTCTTGATTTGTATATTCTTTAGGAGGAAGTAAATTAATTAATAATATAGGAGGTGACAAAGGAGGATGGTAAAGTGTGAGCATTGTTGTTGAATTGGGCTACACTTTGAAAGGAGGATTATGCTCTTCCTAATTAATTATTGTTTATGATTTGTCTCTTTGAACTCTTGTTTTATTTTGAATGTAAAGTACACACTAATCCATGCACATTTCGAAGATGCTAGTTATTTTACTTCCTAACTCTAGTATGGATCAAATTAGGATGCTCCTCCTATGAATAATTTAAAATATTATGAAGTATAACTAATTTAATATCTGTTTCATGAGGGTTTGCTCATAAACTCTTGCTAATTAATTAGTAGCATCTATTAATATCTAAAAAAATCTAATCAAATATTTTCTATTCTGATATTTAGTAGTTTTTTTAATGTTGGAGATAGCTAATTTCTTAAAAAATATATTGAATATAAGTGTGATAGATTTTAAAGGATATGATAGAACTTAATGATTTCATTTGCCAGCATGTTGCCAGCACTAAGCATGTTACCATAAGATTAATAGTCAATAAGACAAAATTTGGTCAAGTACTATGGCTTGTACAAAAAAGGACTAAGTTTGCTGTCGCCAAACAGAATGAATACGCTCACAATTTTTTCTTTTTGTAATGAACAAGTTCAATTTTATTAATAATAAACTTTATTTGTTTATGCAGTTATCTTCCCTCTTGGAGGAGATTTCTATCTTTGCATGATACGACTCAGCTCAACCACAGCAAAGACAGTTTGGAACACCAGAGCAGAGACAGTTTGAGACCCATGCAGAATGAGAGAGTATGTTACGCCCGCGTCTAGGACCCTAGTAGTTTGTATGTATACGTATGATTGTTAGGGTGTATGTATGTATGTAGACGTGTATATATATGTGTATGTATGCAATTAGTGGATATGATGTGCTGATGATTATATGAAAATGTATGTTAATGGAAGTGAGCATGATGATTAAGTGTTTATGCTTGAATGTGTGGCTAAAACTTGATGTGTATGTGTTATTAATTTGGTTGTGTGTCGTCGCCTTATTGGGAAGCATGTCTTCTCGGTTGGATGAGGGACGACTTGTGTATGTGATTGGGTATACATTATGTTAGGTATAGCTTATATACTGATTAAGGGGCAGATGTCGGAGCGGAGTGGAGAGAGCGAGTGGAGCATAAGCGCAACGAGCGAACGGAGCGTAGCGACGACATCTGCCCATCAGGGGGGAGTTTCATGAGTTGAGGGTTGGGGGTGCGAGGGCGGAGCCCCCGCGGTACGGTAAAGGGGTATGTTGGTAGTGTGTATCAGGTTAGGTAGGAGGTTTGGGAGTGTTACAGATGAGTTTGGCTTACCAAAAGGCAGGTTGTGTGATTTTAGGGAGTGGTACGGGCGTACGGGTTGGCCGTACGGTCGTACGAGGCAAGCAAAAACAGGGATTTGAGGGCCTCGAGTGCGTACGGGCGTACCAGAGGGGTGTACGGCCGTACCGCAACTCGCAGGAAATCAGATTGCTCGCAGGAAAATTTTAGTTTGTCAGGTGAACAGTACCCGTACAGGCGTACCAATAGGTGGTACGGCCGTACCGCAACTCGCAGATTTTTGGTTTGTCAGGCTTTTGAGATCGGTACGGGCGTACCAATATCCGTACGGCCGTACGCGACGCTTAATTTGACTTTTAAGGCAGAAAACAGACGGTTTTCATTAGTTTTCTCCCTTATTTTCCTAAGCTGAACACCCTAAACCCTACCAAATCACCTCCTTAAGGATTCTAAACGTCGTTAGCGTCCGAGAACGCGAGATAGAAGTTGATTAAGAGTAAAGGCAGGATTACCGGCTATAGCTAGAAGTTGCTTGCGTTTGAGGTTAGTGCTAGTTCTATGTGTTAAGCCACTTTCGGCTTGTTTCCGATTGCCATAAGACGTAAACTACGTCTAGGCATATGATTTTGATATGAATGTTATCCTTGTGCTATGATATGTGATGGATATTGATTCTGATGCTTGGAACGTTATGATTTCCTTGCCGAATGCTATGTTTAATGCCCCAATTGTTTAGTTCGAG
>CANYBF010912116.1:0-19936 GCA_948192965.1 Dalechampia spathulata | reverse complement strand
CACTAATGGGGTCCGCTTCCCACTATCGTCCGCTTCAATGCGTTCTGGACGCACAGAACACACCCTATCTGTCGCCTCACTTGAGGCGGAACGCTTGGTATGCTATTTGCCACTTCCCGGCCCCTTTTGCATTGTGGGGCCCACAAGGGTACTATTCATTATGAATAGTACCTAGGTGGGCCCACCACCCGAATTCACCAATCTGAGTGTTCTTGACGCGTAGAACACATTTCCTCTAGTGCCTACGTGAGGCACGACTCACGACATCCCGTATGCCACTTTTTAGCCTTAATGGGCCTATTGGGCTTAAATTGGGCCCATTAGCCAAAACTTGATGTTCGGAGTCGAATTTGAGAAAACTTATAACTGCAAAGTTTCTCAAAATGTCATTTGCACTTTCCTGGACATATGGAACGCATCCCGTTCTACCCGTACGAGGTGGAGCGCATAGGTCAAAAACGCAACGTGCGTAGCGCATATCCCTATAGGCTACGCACGTTGTATAGTAAAGATGTTTGGTCGGGAGCCATTTCGGGACCGAATTTGGAAAAACTTTCTTATGCAAAGTTGTTCCTCACGTCAAATAATGCTTATACGCTTCTCGGCGCATCCCGGAAGTGACCACAGTGGGCCCTACGCGAGGGTTTCTATGCTATATGCGCGCGCAAATAGCCCTATGTGCGCCACATGTAGCACATGTGTGGCGCACATAGCCTTACATGTGGCGCACATGTATGCAAATATGGGATAAAAATTACAAAACTGCCACCCAAAAATTCACTATATAAATATAGAGCTCGGGTAACATTTTTTGGATCCCAAATTTGCTCTGAGAGCAGCTAAAACTCTGCAAAAATCACTCCAAAAATTAATTAAACACTTGATTAATTTTTTTCTAAGGATTTAGAGACTAATTAACCCTAGTTAGGCTCCCTAAACACGGAATCAAGCAAGATCTTGGAAGAAAAGCTGCCGGAATAAGGTAAATCATCCCTTTTTTTCATTTTTCTTCCATTTTATTTTGATTTTCGGGCCTATATGTTGCGCATATAGGCCCCAGTTTTTAAAGAAAATCACATTTTAACCCCGGTTTTCTCCGATTTTCTTCTCGATCTGGCCATTTTACGGCCATTCAAGGCTTCTCCATGCCTTGGGTGCCCAATATCTACCTTAAACAAGCCGAATTTTAAATGATTTTTACCCAAAAATTATTTTTCTTATGATTTGGATGTAAATCCTCGAGCAAAAACCCGATTTTGGGTCCGATCTACTTAGATCGGGGCTAGATCTAGGTTTCTGCTAAAAGAATTTTTGGTTTTGCTTCGGTTTTCAAAGCTATGTGCGCCACATATCCCTCATGTGTGGTGCACATAGATCTATGTGCAGCGCACATAGATCTCGGTTTTCACAGAAAAGCCCTATTTCAACCTGAACCACTCCCGAACCACTTCGGTTTTGAATTTTCCAGTGACTCCAGTAGCTAGATCGTGCACTTGGGGTTTTGGATCTGTCATAAATCATCCAGATCTACTTGGTTTTAGCCTTAAAATCAATTATTTTAATTAATTGCTTAATTAATTGTTTGGTTCATTAAACCGGAGGCCGAAACGAGGCCAAAATGAGGTACTGTCTTCATTAAACTTGCGTATTTTTGTCTGTAGATCATTTTTGTACTGACAGATTGAATTTTCTTACAGATCCAGATGCTATGTGCACCACATGTCATGCTATGTTCACCACACCTCCTCCATGTGTGGCGCACATAGCTTGATATGCGGTGCGCATAGTTTGCATTTTTCCAGAAAAATCATATTTCAGGCCATATTTTGGCCGTATTTTGACGTATCCAGTAGTATTTGAGTTTCACAGTAGCTCAAGTATTCTGGAAAAGTCATAAATTAATTTTTACATAATTAATTTTGGCCTAAAAATTAATTTTTACGATAAAATGCCATTTTTACTCATATAACTGCGGTTTTTACTAGGATCAACTGTAACACCTTCCGCTGAAACAACATGTCTAAGAAAACAAACTTGATCTAACTAGAATGCACATTTCAAAAATTTACCATATAAATGCTTTTCCCTCATCAACTGTAATACTAGACGTAAATGTGAATCATACTCCATCTGATCTTGAGAGTAAATCAGTATATCATCAATGAAAACCATAAAAAACCAATCAAGATACTCCTTGAAAACCGTATTCATTAAGGCCATGAATGCTTCTGGTGTATTAGTTAATTTGAAAGGCATAACTAAGAACTCGTAATGCTCATACCTCATACAAAAAGCAGTCTTCAGAATACTATCCTCTTTCACCTTTAACTGATGGTAACCAAATCTCAAATCAATCTTAGAGAACACTATTATTCCTTTCAACTGATCAAATAAATCATTAATACAGAGTAAATGGTAATGATTTTTTATAATGACTTTATTTAACTATCGATAATCAATGCATATTTACATCAATCCATCCTCTTATTCACAAACAATACTGGTGCACCCCAAGAAGAAACACTGGATTGAATAAATCCCTTATCTACTAACTCTTATAATTGCTACTTTAATTCTTTCAATTCTGTAGGAGCCATACGGTATGGTATCACCGATATTGGTTCAGTTCTTGGAAAAATCTCAATCTCAAATTGAACTTCTCTGATTAGAGATAATCCTGGTAATTCATCTGGAAATGTATTCAAAAAATCACATACTGTTGGAATCTCCTTCATTGATATTTCTTGATGGCAAGTATTGATAACATGTGCCAAGATAGCTTCACATCCCTATTTAATCAATTTATGGGCTACCATTACTGAAATCAAATGGCGTGCCTTAGTTAACTTAATACCCAATTACGACATTCATATCCTTAAGATCTTCCCACTGTCATAAATTATAAACCCATGCGGGAGCTACCTTTGTTAAATCCCTGAACAAGAGATCTAATTTGAGGCTTCAGTCCCTACTTAAAAATTTTGTACCTTTCACATATGGTAATTAAAATGTTACCAATATAGTAAGCAAGTCAAGTGAATTCTTACTCATATTCTACTACTGATAAGTTCCCTTATTTCAAACTCAAAAATTCTTGTAGTTTCTAATCAGTATAAGCAGTTGGAACATGCCTCTGTTGAAAATCCATCTGAAATTCTTCCCAAGATAACACGCGTGGTTCAACCAAACCTTATGGAATAGTCTTCCACCATTCATAAGCATCATCATGAAGTAAAGAGATAGCACACTCAATTTTTAATTCATCTAAGTAGTTCAGCTATCGCAACACCCTTTGAGTATGTTCTAACCATATCTCCACCATATACGGATCAGTAGTCCTTGAGAAATCTATAGCCCCATAAGTTCTCAGCTTCTTAAAATCATGTTTCTCCTTATGTTTCTGAATAACCCCTACCAGAAACTAGTTCAGGCTGCCCCTGAATAGTATGGAGAAATTATGCAAATTATATGACTATCAGATCTATCCTTGTAGCTGCAGACTGTACAATCGGTGGTACCCATTCTGTATGTTCATTCTGTTCATGTTCACTCCCAATTCTAACACCTGCTTCTGAAGTACCCATTTATGAATTAAAATTATCTCCACCTTCTTCTCCCATTATCATTGCTCTATATGTCATATTGAATACTCTAAAAATATATATGAACAAAATAACATTTATCAGCAGTAATGACTAACAGAACTCTTACCCGTGTAACTTCTACTTTGGTAGTAAATTCTACTATAATGCAAGCTAAACCATAGCTTTGAGACCACCTAAAACATGTCACACCCATGACCCAGTATGACATGCCTCCTATAGTGTAACTACCAATCTCCTCTAAAAGAAAACCAATAATTACCCTACAAGGGATACTTATCATTAATTCATCAACCAAATCACATGAAACCATATCATGCATGCATGCATAATATACATAATGAAATGACTTCACCTTATCATCATAAAAATTTTCTCAAGCATACATAACTCAATTCTACAGTTCTGATACCAACCAAAAGATTGTAAATTCTAATACCACTTAAAAAAACATGTCATAAATGTATGCATAATAGAAACATGCAATGTCACTAGTATCTTTACTGCTATAGTACAAATACAAGGTGGTAAGTTGCACTAGCTACGGAATAAGAGCCTATTTGGTAGTCCAAGACCTCTATTGACAAACTGACTCAGGTCTCCTACTGCAGTCCTAAAATCCTGTGATCTCTTGTGTCGCTAGTGCCTACATTCATTAATTGACAAACACTGAGTATAAAACTCAATGGCACTAGTAAAACAATTAGTATGAAATATTCATATCACAACATAAAGCATATTGTTCCATATAATTTTTCATATAACATCTTGTCTACAAACAAAACTCATTCAGATATCATTATAAATAAAACTCAATCATAATATCTTAAGCAAGGTAATTCACATGATATCCACATCATTTTCATCATTCACACAACACCTTTCAACATTCAGTGGTTGATTCCTACATAATCATTCTATCAATGTTTATATACATGAATATGATGGAATATGCCCTTTTCTTTTCATTTGGAATGCATCATAATATGCATTCTCCTTTGTTTTTCCTATATCATAATCATAATCATGAATGCCCAACATTCTCATATATATATGTGCACATTGTATTGGCCTGGTCATATACCGCTATCTTTTTGGTATTTTCGTGTTCCTCTATTTTTTTTTGGTAACATATTTTCGCCTCCCTCTATTTCTTATTAATGCAAGGTTAAAATGTAAGGGTATCAAGGAATGCTCCTCAAATTGGAATGTTTAAGACTTTTTGCTTATCATTTTCTTATTTTCCTCCTTCCTTATGTCTCCCATGCATATGGCTCAATACTGTACCGCTATTTTTTCAGTACATATGTGTGTTCCGCTATCTTTTCAATAACACATCATCATATCCCTACATCACTCATTTTCCTCCTCCTTATGGCTCTAACATGCATGCCATGTTAAATGCAATCATAAAAATGACATGCCACATGAATAATTATTTATGCAGTCATATAAAACTAAATATTCTGCTATTGTACAGAATCTTATAATGATCATCCTTTCTTTTTAAAGGATGTAAATCAAAACATAATCTCATATTAATATTAAGGTAAAAATTTTAGCTTACCCTTGGATTCATTTTAAATGAATCAACCTATTAATAGCATAAACAAACACAACAACATAAACTATCACAACTAACACAAACTTGCCACCACTTTTCCTTTGTCTATGTTGATTGGAGGACTAGGTTCATAATCTGTGTTATCACCTAATCATAATACAACACATCTTCAATACTCCAATCAACCATAAATATAGATTACATGTAACCTATTTCATTTTTCATAGGCATTCACATAATCATATCATAAGGATAAATTATCCAATCATAAACATTTTACCTAAAGAAGATCATATAACCATATAATGAATCCTTTAAGAAAATGAGAAGTTAATTACTTATCCATATTTATCATTAACTTCATCTTCTATCATCATGATAAGATATACCTTTTTTTTTACCGTTTAGTTATTAGAATGGCTCATCGGTAATTAAATTAGAATAACATCCAAAAATTATGTTATTTAACTATAATACAGTCTGTCTTTCTTACCATTTTTCAATAAATAAATGACCTTTAAAAATTTAGATTTTTTTACCAATAAAAATTAAATCTAAATACCTTTTAATCCATATATTATAAGCCAAATAATTCGATCATTAAGACATGCAAATAATTCATGCAATTCAACTGTTTTAAATTTTCAACTTTAAATTACCATGTGATACCCTTATCTTTCAACCCCATTTTCATTACTCAAATGAATTCCAATTAAATCCAAAATTATTTCATAGTAAAGTAGATTTCCAAGGCTTTGAAGCGATATATTATATGCCTCATAATTCAATCATTAAGGTCTTCAAAGTCAAGTTTGCTGCAAGCCTTAAAAACTGTCCTAAAAACAATTTAGGCGTGAATCTTAAATTTTTATATTACTGATTTAATTTCCACCAATTATGTCTTTGTTGTTTTAAATTACCACTTTTATATTTTAATCATCATTTTAGTAGTAGTTCTAAACCATTAAACTCAGCCATAATAACCATAACAAGAGATTTAATTAACTTCATTTATATAGCTTAAAACATGCATGCAATCACTTCATGCAACTACATTACCCTTAAGTATCTTACCAAAAACCATAACCAGCCTTTTACCTTCACTAAACACCCATGCATGCATGACAAAATAGGATATACATGTGAGGTTTAGTCCCTCACAACATACATATCCATGCCACTCCCCATACACAAACTACACATGCATATTACAATGGATACAACATTAGAGTTATCTAACACATTTTGTACAAACCACATATTACAAAAAGCTTGATATGTTACGTATACATGAATCACAACTAACAACATCTTTACCCACCTTTAAAAAACCCTAAACAATACAAAATGCAAGCTCTTCTCCTAGGAAGCAACTATATTTGTTTAAAACTCCAAACATAGCCATACAATGGATGATCCAAAAGAAAACTCACATGCAAAACACCCTTCCACATGCTAAGGTAGCTCCCAAGAGGACATGCAACAAAGAATTAAAAATTCTAGAAGTGTTTGGCATGATTTGGTTAAGAGTGAAGAGAAATAATGGAGAGGAAAAGAAATTGTTGAAGTGAAGAAGTGAAGAAATGAGCTGATTTCTTAAGTTTCAAGCTTATATATGACTAGGCCTAAATTCTATATGGTAAACCTTACTTAGACATGCAATGCACCCTTCCTTCTATCCTTCGTAAGTTGACACCTCACTCTCCAAAATTTACAACTCAATTATGGTAATCATTACACTTAATCATGAGGATGACTAATCATCCATACCATGCACACACCCACACTAAATCCTTCCTGTTAAGCTTAAAATGCAAGGAATAATCTAAAATCATATATTTATTCATATATACTACATATAATTTAATATAATATTATTTATTTATTTATTAAAGAATGTATGTTATTCAATAAAAATTCATAATAATATAATTTATAAATATTCACTTATTTACATGCCAATTTAAATTACATTAACTATACATATCATTTAAATAAATTAATACTAGTCTAATTAATTCTATTAACACGTACTTAATTTTCACATATATATCATGCATAAATTCCTATTTAATTCTTTAGTACCTTCAATAATTAATACATCACACATCCAACTAATCATGCATAATAATCAATGTATAATTTCTAGTACGTGTCGTGAGGATGTGACATACATAGGTTACATGTGGCCCATATCAAGTGATTTCACTCATTTTTGCTTATCTCTTGCCAAATTGTGAAGTCCTCAATAGCATTTATGGCTTCATAGTAGCCCTAATGATCTAAGTTTGTCATTTAGCATCCATATTTCATCAATTTTAGCTTTTAAATCAACTTAAATGCTTATTTAATTTGTTTAATTGATGTTTTATGATGTGATTGGCCTTACTTGGTTGAGTTTGCTATCTCTTATTGACATTTAATGATGTTAATAACTCCCAATTCATTGTGCCTTGATCATTTACTTATGATTTTGCTATTAAGTCATCTCATTTTGCTTAATTACTCAATTAATGCTATCTTAATTATGTTTATTTTGTATCACTTGACATGTTTAGATTGATTGGACATTTTTGCTATCAAATGATTTTACCTAATCTGGCTCATGTTTATTACTCAATTGATCATTTTTGCATGATTTTCATAATCTGGCTCATGTTTATTCATTTTGATGATTGTTGCCATTACATTCATCAAACTTTAGCTCTTGATTTGTGCTTTCATATGGCACCTAATTAGTCAATCTAGTCTTAAATTTCATTTGCTACTAATGACTTTGCTTGTATTTTTTGCATTTTCATTCATGCATTTTTGACTCGTGCTACCTGAGGTTGACTGTTCCCCGAGTGGATGAGCATTGGTTAATGTCTCAAAATTTTGTATTAACAAAGATTCTTTATAATAGAATAGATTTATTCTCCCTGTTTTCGTATGATTTAGCCTTAAATCCCTCATGTATCTCCTATCTTCCTTGATCCCTTTCATTGGCCACTATTATTTGTATTCATACTGCTATGCTCGTTTTATCATTGCTATATGATATATGCTATATGCTATACCATATCATGCTTATGCCATGTTATTTCACATGTTATGCCTATGCCATTTCACTTTACATGCCATGCTTATACCATGTCACTTCACATGCCATGCCTATGCCATACCTATGCCATGTCACTTTATATGCTATGCTTGTGCCATGTCAATTCACATGTCATGTCTATGCTATATCATATCATATGTTATGCTTATATCATGTCATCTTATATGTCATACTTATGCCATGTCATCCTACATATCATACATATGCCATGTTTTATGCCATGATTACCATATCATATTTATCATGCTATATCCACTATGATTGTTGCTATGTTATAGCCATTGTGTGTTTATTTCATGCTCATGAATGCTTGACTACCTAGGATAATTAACTCAATTAAAATGGTAAAAGCAAACTTGAAACTCTGAGTGAATAGATCTTCACCACCCGAACCCATCTCTGAAGGGTATGACTTAGCACTCATGCTAATGGATCAGTTGAACTAATTTTGGAACCATCTAGTGGTGACTCTATCTTACGACTCTTTTGAGTATGTGTCATTCCTTGAGGTAACCCTTTGAGAAGACTATGTTTTCGATCCAAGTGGACCCTCAGTCTGTGCATCATAAGCCTTGCTCTAGGTCATAGTGCAAGCCCCACCCATATGCTTATTAATTAATATTAGAAGATTATGGATGATTTAGGTGTTATACATCTTTGGGATGATGATACATATATATAGTTGTAGGATGTCATTGATAGGCATAAATTATTTTCATGTTTAAGATTTAATTGTTTGTGTCAATATATAAGGGGAAAATTGGATCATTTGGAATGAAACCCTTTGTTTATAATATGAATACATATGATTGTGTTATAAAATAATCTATTATTGAAATTCTTGAATTTATACCCTTTATCTTAGATATGTTGTTACATGATGTCGATATGAATGACATATTAGTTAGATATACTAATAGATGTAACTTATGATTATTCATAAGATGATATAATTATGATATGATGATGAATTAATACGTTCACATATCATGCTATCAATATTGAGTTATTCATGCATTGAATCATATAACATGATACATAGAGGAATAAAGAGAGATATTAAGATGAGTATGATGATTAAGATATGATAGGATGAATCCTACCATGCTAAATGATTGTGAGACAGGAGGTAGTAATTTCCTATCAATGATTCCAGTAGGTTGGACTATACCTTTACTAAGTATGTGATTGTGTATGATGGCTATGATGATTGTATTTAGGAGTGTTAGGGTGAAGAAAATGATGACTAGTATGATGAGATATGTATTATTTACATCATATTCTTGCATTATGATATATAATTGATGCTATAGTCTTAATTACTCTTTGAGTGATTGTTTGAATTCATAAAGATGCAAGCATGACTATTTTAATTTATAATGCAATAAATCAATACCTACATGTGATATATGGTTATATATGATGCAATAACATGATTATCAATACACATATAGATTATTATGAATAATTGATGTATGGTTAAATATATTTAATGATAGTTGGTTATAAATGGTATATCGATATTGTTACATATGTTATAAACTTGAAGCATTAATTATTTACTTTATATTTATAATATAATAGTACGCATAGATGTAAGAATCAATTGGTGAATGTTAAATTAAGATTGATTGAAGTATTAGGGATATCATACACACTCATACTAAAGTTATAAGAGTTTCTCAATTTAATATAGGATAATATATTTATAGCAAAATATGAGAAATAGTTTACATGTCTTGCATATTTTATTACTAGTATATTGATCTTTAATAGGAAGTGGTATATAAGATTTGAGCAAGGGTTACAACCTAAGACACATGTACTTTATTAAGGATTTATCAATGAAAGTTTCTCTATGCTAATTGTAAATACCTTGATTAAAAAAGAGGATTTAAATGCAATTCATAAGGTGATTGTTTTCTATATAATCTTATTAAGATGTCATCTTGAGAGTACAATGTGATATTATTAATGGACTAATCATCCTAATATTAGGCTACAATAGACTAATTTATAAAATTTTTATTGATAATATATATTGATTTACTCCCAAACTTAAGAAAAGCATGATTATCATTATTGACTTGTATTGTAAGAACTAAGAGAGAAATAATTATAAGGAAATTACTAGTGTGATTTTTGGTTAGAATGAATTTCTTTTAAGGACATGATATAACGATATAAGATATCTGGGTAAATTTTGAGAAGATAGAGGCCATATTGAATTAGAAAGAATTATAAAATGTGATAAAAGTATAATTTCTTAGGTTTGACTAAATGTTATAGGAATTTGTAAACAAATTTTAAATAATTACTACATCATTGACCTAATGACTATAGAAAAATGTTAGATTTGTATTAATAAAGAAATGTTAACAAATTTTTGAATGATCAAAACCATATTTGACATAAGCATTAATACTTACATTACCTATACTAGATAAATAATATATGGTATATAATGATGCTTTTAGTTGGTTTAGGGTGTGTTTTAATTCAGGATAAAAAGGTGATTGCTTATGCTTGTAGACAATTGAAATCACATAAGAAGAATTATCCTACCCATGATTTGGAATTGATTGCAATTATGTTTATATTGAAAATATGATGACATTATTTTCATGGGGGAGATGCTAAATTTACATTAGTCATAAAAGATTGAAGTATTCAAGCATATAAAAAGACATGAATTAGTGATAGACACTGGTTAGAAATGATTAGAGACTATGATTATCTAATTGGTTATAATACAAGAAAAGCTAGTGTGGTGACAAATGTTTTAAGTCAAAAGTCATTAATTAGTCAACATATTATACTAACAACATTTGTGAGGGAGATTTGATAATTAAAAGCTATTTTAACTTTTCTACTTGAAGGAAAATGATTAGCATAATTATAGATGAAAGCTGTACATATTTATTAGATTAAAAAGGGATAAATAATATCTTAAGTGGTTAGCTAAAGCATAAAAATGATGAAGTAGTAAGATAGTTAATATAGATGGATTATTAAGAGGTTGAGAGAGATAATATATGCCTGATGATAGTGAATTAAGGAAAAGAATATTACAAGAAGTACATGAATCTCTATGTTCATAAAACATAAGAAGCATTAAACTGTATAGATGAAATTGAAATGCAATATTGCATAATTTATAGTTAAATATCTTATGTGCCTATGGGTGAAGGCTAAGCACCAAGTGCCAATAAGGCTACAAAGTCTATCATTGATTCTAGAGTGGAAATAAGAGCGTATGACTATAGATTTTATGATAGGATAACTAGTAACTTTAAAGAGGCATGGAGCAATATGTGTTATAATAGATAAAATGAAAGGGAGTACACATTTTCCTTTCATACAACTGGATTATATCATAGAAAAGTTAGTTGAGTTGTAGATTGAAGTGATTATAAGGTTATACAAAGTATTAGTATCAAAGTATCTACTAGATTCCATAGATATACATCATGATTTAGGGTAGTCTTTAAGCTACTTCAAAGATGAAAGTTAATTTTAGCATAACTTTCACCTATAAATTAGTATACAATCAAAGTGGATCATTCAAATTTTAGAAGATATACAATATACATATATTTTGAAGTTAGCTAGTTATTGAAATCAATATCTACTATAGATAAATTTTAGATATTAATTAGACTTGCATTCAGATGAAAGAAAAAAGTAAAAGTCTTTTGCATTAGAATAAAATGGGTTAATTGAATATTTTAGAACTTGATTTAGTATTGGGTGTAAGAGAAAATAGGACATTGATAAGAGGAGTTTTAAAAGTAGCATCAGATTAATGAAAGATATACATTAACCTAAAATGTTAGGATATAGTTCTATTGTATGGAAGAAAAAAGTAAAAGTCTTTTACATTAGAATGAAATGGGTGGATTGAATATTTTAGAACTTGATTTAGTATTGGGTGTAAGAGAAAAAAGGACATTGATAAGAGGAATTTTGAAAGTAGCATCAGATTGATAAAAGACATACATTAACCTAAAATGTTTGGATATAGGATGTAAAGTGAGGGATCAAGTATTCTTAACACTTTCACCATAGAAATAGATGTTAAGATTTAAATCTAAGGAAAATTAAGCCTTAGATTTGTCGAGCCATATGAAACATTTTCAAAGAGGATACATTGCTAACTTACAAACTGGCTTTACCTCTAGATTTATATAAGATTGATAATATGTTTCACATATCAACCATGTCATGAATATATAAAATTGAACTAACATAAAGCATACTAATAGAAGTAGTTGAAATTCAAGTAAACCTAATGCATGATAAAGAACTTGTTTAGATTTTAGTCTAGTAAATGAAGAGATTAAGAGGTAAGCATATTCTTTTAGTAAAGGTGTTATGAAATCATCATACTAGCAAGAAATAACTTGAGGAAAAAAATGGATATAAGATAATAATTTCCCTAGTTGTTCACTTAATTTAAGTTTGAATTTTCGGGTGAAATTCTCCTTATGAAGAGTAAGTTATCACATCTACCATTCCTGCATATTTATTTATGATTTTATCAATACTAATTATGATGCTTAAAAGATAAACTTGATAAGATGTGAGTGAATGAAGGTTTAAGTTCTTGCTAAAGAAAGTTAATACAATACTAAATATTCATGAACTTATAGAAGGTGTTATAAGCATTAACGCTTCCAATTTCAGATATTGAAATTATTAAAATATATTGCTTGAAATGCACATTTAACATTTATTTTATTATTAGTGCAAAATAATAAAAAAATGAAATGGGAGTGAATGACCATAAGAAATATAAATTTATGTTGCTATTGATTTAGTTAACTAGCCAAAAAAGGAGGTCAGAGATGTAATTAAAAACATTCATTATCATACTAAATGTAAGTATAGGTTGAGAATGAATGATGATTTAATGAACTAAAAGTAAAGAAGGCTTTATTTAAAGAATTATCTCTGTTACATCTATTATTTTTTAAAACATCTATTAAGATAATGCCCATGAGGTTTGCCATGCATGAATTAGTTTGGGAATGAATTTAAAGGATGAGTTAAAGGACTAAGAGATGATTAGTAATTGGTATAAAATTAAGTTTTTATCTAACTAAGTATAAGTTAGGTTATAAGTGAATAATATGCTGGGAGATTGAAGTTGTTAAGTTATACATAAATCATGAATATGAAATTTGCCATCCATACTAATTTAAGTAAGTTAATGAAATTCACATTAATATGAATTGTATATGAATATGAATATTAATTAAAGGAAATCTTTTTTAATTATTCAAAGACATTGGGTTTACTTGATTGATTACATGGGAGCAAGTTGAGGCTATAAAATGTTTAGGTAGAAATTAGAGAATATGGAAGGGCGTGGCTTTTGAATATTGCCATAAGTGTGTGATTTATTAAAATTTTTCGAAAAGGTAACAATATGACTCTATAAGGATGCTTTGCTGAGTTGTTATTTAAATGCATACAAGTACTAATTGTAAATAATTATTATTAAATATTTTAAAACCAAGGTAAAAGAAAGCATTAGATTTTGATAAAAATGAAGGAGTGTTGCATACAACTTAACAAGTTGAACAAGTGAATTAATGTATGTTAAAAGCATGAAATTTGCAAACATATAAAATGAATTCAGAGATGGACTAGTTAATAAAAACTTAGGTTGACTTTTATGTACGGTAAAGGATAAGAAGAGAGGTAAAGTGAAGGTTGATTTGGAAATGAAAGGGAAATTGATATATAGGATGAAGTTAACCATCATGGTAAGTTAATGATTAATTTTGAAAATTCAAGTAGTGGAGTTGACTCACTTGTATAGTATAAGAATAATTAAGAGCTCTCATAAGGAAAAGTAATAATGAATGAATTTCTTGTAAGTTACCTTAAGAGTGTCATAGATAGGTTAGAGAGCCAAACATAGGAACTTACTGTGAGTAACTTATAGGTATAGATTAATGAATTAATATAACAAGGAAATTGGACAATAACTTGCAAAAAGTGTTAGAGAGCCAAGTGTGTAATTACAACTGACTTTTCAAATAAATATAAGAAATTGTAATACTTATGAAATCATATTAGTTGTTCCAAGTTGCTAAATAGTATAACAACTTGAATTACATTCTGAAATTGAGGGAACTATGCAATTTATTAATCCATATGATATGGTCATATGTTTAATAGGCATAAAAGAAGGGTAGATAATTATTCTTATTTCATAAATGAATAAATAATAAAGAAACACAAATTTGTAGTTATTTACTATTAACTTCTTAAATAAGATTAATAAGTAAACAAATAGCCTATCTATAGGTAAATTCACAATTGTAAAATTATTGATTAATGATTTATTGATCAACAATCATTTAGTGATTTTATTTGGGAAGTGAGAATTGCTCAATGAATTAGTTATCTATAACTATGATAAGTTATGAACACCTATCAAGCGTGTTGGTTTGATGCATTGATATAAGTTAATACTTCTTATTAGGAATTATGATCATTTATGTAAATATGCATAATCAATGGTGAGTGAAAAATATATTATGATCAATTTATACTTAGGATTTAGTTGTTTGTATGGCCAACACAAGGAGAAACTGAATCCTTTGAATTATTATCCTTTAATTTAAATATGATGACATGCTATTATATTATGAATTTATATATAGTTAGACTATTGATGGTTGTAATCTATAAATTATATGAGTTATTTTAATGAAGATTAAATGAAATTATTGCATTTATCAATCATGCTACCAATATTGGGTTGTTCATGTATAAAATCATTTTAGCATGACATGTGGATGGATAAAGTCAAGCAATATGATGAGTATGATGTTGATTAATGAGATTTATGAGGTAGGTTGACTAAGCGCTCTTTGATGTTATGTTTGAGCAAGAATCGATACCTAATTATGCATAGTATAAGGTTTTATTAAATTATGAGGTTGGTTTGAGCAAGATCCCTCCTTAAGAAGATGTGACATTATATACGGTAGCAATAATGGTTACTTTCATTAGAGTAAGGGTGAAGGGAGTAGTGGAAATAAAATATTAGGTACAAATGAAATGAAAAATGCATTGTTTCCTTCATATGATTACTTTATGATATATAATTGATATCTCTATGTTGATTAGATAGTAGATTGATAATAAATTATATTAATATGCAAGCATAATTATTCAAGGTTATAATGCAAGAAATGCAAACAATTATTTGATGTCTAATGATATATGTTATCACAACATTATTATTACATTATATTCAAGTTACAATGATCCTAAATGCAACTTGAAGTATATCTTCATCACTCTTAACTATCTTTAACATGCTAACATTGCTTAAGGTGTTATAAGCTATTTATTATGATTATTTTTACTATTTATACATGTTTAAACACCATTGAATTTTATACTTAATGTTTATCATTTAATGAATGTAAATTAGAAACATTAGGGTAAAAAGAAACAATCCAGTCATTGATGTGTGACATTTTAAGCTTAAAGATATGAGATTCAATTAATTTGGTAGAATTTGGGTATAGACGCAACCATCATGTATACATAAGTAATATAAAGGTAGTAATATAAAATCATTCATTTTATATGAAAATATATAATATATTGAAATAAGTAACATATGTGTGTAATTGACATGGAAGTGGCATGCAATCTTAGTGAAAGTGAATATTTACATATTTTATGGATATTATTAACAGGTAAAAGCACAATGGTTATAGGTGATCATAACCAATGATAAATTTATAAGATAACATATACTTCATTGCTAAAAAAGGTTTATCATACAACCTTTATTGGATGATTAATGGATTCTAAAAGATATGTGATTTATTAATCATTTTATGAGAGCATATTTCATCAAGCAAGTGCTACATAAATATCACTAATGATAAATTTATAAGATGATATATACTTCATTGATAAAAAAATGTTTATCACACATTCTTTATTGGATGATTAATGGATTTTAAAAGATATATGATTTATTAATCATTCTATCAAAGCATATTTCATCAAGCAATTGCTACGAAGATATCACTAGTTAAAGTACCATAAGAATTTAAATAAGAAAGAACACAATCTGGAATAAAAGCAGAGGTATGACATGGTAGCACCCTCGCCAATTGGGTACAATATAGAATAAATTAAATTTTAGGATAAAAGTTTCCTTAGGAGAGTTATCATGCTCATCTTACACATATAGACATACCCTTGTTAAGTTACATCTTCCTATCTATATTGAATGATTAAAGTAATTGATTAGATAAGTTCAAGATATTCAATTTGAATAGTTGAGGTATAAATGGCATAGATGACATTAAATTATATTTTTATTGGATTTATAAGTGAATGATAAGAAAATGGCTAAGGAAAAGTCAAATTTATTATAATTATAGCTTTGAATTGGATAATTAATTGAATGAAATAAAGGTATGAGGTTATGATAGATAATATACCTTGATAATGGGACACTCTTTAATACAACTATAATGAGCCATGCTTTTGTTGAATGATTAATATGAGTGATTAAGAAAAGTAAAAATATTTAACTAAAGTGATCAAGGTGTTAATAAGAGTAAGTAATGAAATAAATTAGAATTATAGTATAATAAATGGAGAAATGAATTAAAAAGGTATTGACTTAGATAGGGTTGAACTATTTTGAATGCTTAAATGTCCTTTCTTGAATCCAAATGTTCCTTGCTTGCTTAACTTCAAATTTTTCTATTTATTTCTATAAAATAATGTGAAGAAAAAGAGAGGAGGCCGAACCACACATTTTTGTAACCTAAAATTAGGTTATAATAAGTCATAGAGCTTATAGGGTAACTAGGGATGATTAGACAACTTATGTGTCATGACACGTAAGCTGACTTAATCTAGTGAACATGTGATGTGTATAACCCATCTCAAAGCCTTATTAAGTCATGTGATAATCACATAACCCTCCTTCTTTCTATCAAGTCATGTGAGCCATGCAGATGATAATGCACGTGCATGACATATTTAATGCATGTGTAACCTTGTATCATGCATATTTGGGGTTTTACTTGTTAGAATTGTATGATCTTAGTATCAAACTGAATCTCTTTTTATGCTCTATCCAAAAACATAAAAATCCAAGTTATCTCATAACCATGAAAAAATAACTCATATTAAATCACCATCATTTTTTTATTATTAATCTCCTAACTTTTGTATGTAATATTTTGGGTTCTTAACATGTTAGTAACATGTTAGTAACATGTTATAATATTATTAAATCTCATTTAGTAATATCATATGTAGGTCAAGAGCAGTGTCTAGTCACATACCATAACTACTCAAATATTAAGAGGTCATTAGTTTGACTATAACCCTTCCATATCAAATATAGCTACAATAAACTCCTTTCACTATTAACTATCTTGTTTGTATTTGAGTATGGATTAATGTCAACTTAGTGCATGATCACGTATGCTAGATCATGCCTTAAACTTGATGTTTCTTATACCATAATCTTTATTCCTAAAATTTCCTTATGAAATATATTCACTTTCAAGTATTTTACTCTAGAAAGAGGTCATTGAATCAAAGATGAAACTCCTACATTTAATATGGGATGCTAAATCCTTTATTGATATACAAATTTCTTCAACCATTTCATACCATACCCAATCTTCCTTAGGCCTAGCTTTTATGCTAACCAATAAAGCATAATGAGACCAGTTATAGCAGCCAACAATTTTGAGATTAAGCCAGCTCTACTGCAGATGTTGTAGTCTTTGGTACAACTTTTTGGTTTACCAAATGAAGACCCTAATGCTCATATCTCAAATTTTCTAGAGATTTATGATACTTTCAGGTACAATGGAGTGATAGAGGATGTAATCAAGCTGAGGCTATTCCTATTTACATTAAGGGACAAGGCAAAGATTTGGCTAAACTCATTAATCCCAAGGTCAATTTCAACTTAAGACTAGCTAGTGCAAGCATTTCTAACCAAATACTTTCCTTTGGAAAAGACAGTAAAGATTATCAAGGAGATTACTAATTTCTACCAGATGGACAATGAGTCTATGTATGAGACATGGAAAAGGTTCAAAGACCTACAAAGGAAGTATCCTCATCATAACTTGCCAAGAGAATTGCTACTCTAAACATTTTACAATGGGGTCAACACAACTACTAGAGGGACAATTGATGCAGCAGCTGGAGGGTCCCTAATGAAGAAGACTATTGAAGTAGCATATGAACTATTGGAAAAAATGGCAACCATAAATGTATTATAGGCATCAGATAGATCTAAAATGGTAATTAAGGAACATAAAAGTGTTTAAACACTTAATACTATCAGTGCTTTACAGGCTGAAGTTGCAAATTTGACAAAGCAAATCAGCTACTTGTCAAATGTATCGAGTTCAAGTGAGCTGTGTGGACAAGTAGGACATGTTTTTAGTGAGTGTAATGCATGTAAGAGCATGGAGCATATCAATTTTGTAGGAAATATGCCATAATCCATGGGAAGATAAGGTAACAATCCTTACTCCAACACGTATAATCCAGGATGGCAAAACCATCTAATTTTTTCTTGAAGTAACAATGCAGGAAATATGCAAAAGACATAGCCAACACCTCCCTAAAACAATTTCGAATCCAAGATGGAAAAGTTCATAGAGATGCTAGGAACTAAATTGATAAGCCAGGGGGAATTGTAAAAGTGAATGGAAGCTAAATTGGACCAAATCATAAAGAATCATTCCTCCTCCATCCATAATTTGGAAGTGTAGGTCAGGCAATTGGCAACAATAATAGCACAGAGGAATCTTGGAGGACTTCCAAGTAACACATAGCCAAACCACAAGGAGCAAGTCAATGCAATCTAGCTAAGGAGTGGAAAGGAACATGTCAATAAAGGTAAGGAACCTGCAATGGCTAAGGAGGAAGGCAGAAAAGAGGAATGGAGACAGATGAGCTGTGAGGCTGGGACTTCATAAACAAAGACAGCAACCGAGGAGGGTCCTTGTCACGATCATGATATGTTAAATCATGATCGTGACTTGGATGCCAGCAGAAGGAAAAAGAAGGAAAACAACCCAGGGCTAGTTAATTACATGCCCTCTATTCCATTTCCACAACGATTAATGAAACCTAAAGTGGATGAGAAGTTTGCTGCATTTGTGGAAAAATTAAAAAAAATTGAGAATTAATGTGATGTTTGCAAAAATGATTCAAGACATGCTTAAATATGCTAAATTTTGAAGGAAATTTTAGTACACAAATGTGTTGGTTTGCGTAGTTAATGAGCAGCGGAAGAAATTTAAAAAATTTTATTTTGAATCAGCAAACCAAAAGAATATCTTTGCATCAAAACATAGAGAAACAGGATTAGAGATTAGTAGCGACAGTTTGATAGTAACTCTTACATTCAATGCAGATGTCCTTCGTTCTTGATCTCTATTGCGTTTATGGTTGTAGCAAACCAAAAACCACCAAAATAGGCAGCCTCCTATAGTATCCACACGAAATAAGGTGATTCCAAGCAAGCAACCAATTGCTTCTATCTTCTTTCCTGTGAACTAGCAAAGAAAAAGAAGAAAACTTATGGAATTTTCATCTTCCTCACAATTGCTCTTGTGAAGACCGAATTCTCCTTCA
>CANYBF010912091.1:0-11838 GCA_948192965.1 Dalechampia spathulata | reverse complement strand
AACCCCGAACCCAAACTCTGAAGAAATTCAGGCCGCTTTCCAACACGGGAAGGCCCGGGTTTTATTTCCTAGTTTTCTTTTAGTCATTCAATTGAATTGACAAACCAAACTAGGTGGCGACTCCACATCGTAAAATGCATTATTTTCATAATCAAAATGGGAAACGCCATTGAGAGTAAGCACCATGGCATCTCACGCCGAACAGCGTGCTGGGCTCCCGCGTCCGGGACACCCTACTCTTACACCAGGTTTTATTTCCTAGTTTTCTTTTAGTCATTCAATTGAATTGAAAAAACAAACTAGGTGGCGACTCCACATTACAAAATGCATTATTTTCAAAATTAAAACAGGATACGCCATTGAGAGCAAGCACCACGGCATCTCACGCCAAACAGCGTACGGAGCTCCCGCGTCTGGGATGCCCTACTCTTACAGATTGGTTAACAAGATATGAAGTAGTGATGGACTATCAATGGAAGACAGTGACTCTTCAATCTCCTGATCAGGGCATGATTCTGATTAAGGGTAATGTATCGTCAATGATAGTAAGGTTAGTGACAGCTGTAACTGTATGGAAGTTGCTTTTACAGGGCTGTGAGGCAGTGTTAGCTCATGTGATGGATGGAAGATGGAAGGCAGTTTAGTTTTCCAAGATTCTGATAGTGTGCAACTTCCCTGATGTGTTCCCAGAGGAGTTGCCAGAGTTACCGCTTGAGAGGGAGGTAGAGTTCGAGATCGAGGTGTTACCTGGTACCAAACCGATCTCGATTACACCTTATCAAATGGCACCGATAGAATTAAAGGAGTTGAAGGTGTAACTACAAGAATTACTGGATAAGGGTTTTATTCACCCAAGTGTTTCACCTTGGGGTGCGCTTGTGTTGTTTGTGAAGAAGAAGGATGGGACTATGCAGATGTGTATAGACTACAGACAGCTGAATAAGGTGATGATCAAGAATCGATACCCGTTGCCGCGTATCGATGACTTTTTTGATCAGCTTAAGGGTTGGCAGTATTTTTTAAGACTGACCTGAGATCGGGATACCACCAGTTACGGGTGAAAGAGGGTAGTATGGCAAAAATGGCATTCAGGACTTGGTACGGTCATTATAAGTTTCTGGTAATGCCATTCAGTTTGATGAATGCATCAGCAGCGTTTATGGCATTGATGAACATGGTATTTACTAATTATCTGGACCAATTTATGGTGGTGTTCATTGATAATATTCTGGTTTATTCTAAGACCCAAAAGGAACATGATTTTTATCTGAGGCTGGTGTTAGAACAACTACAAGAGAAGCAGTTGTTTGGCAAGTTGTCAAAGTGTGATTTTTGGCTTGACCAAGTAGCATTCTTAGGTCATGTGATTTCTGTAGAGGGGATCAGAGTGGATCCTAGCAAGGTGGAGGTTGTGCTTAACTGGCAGATTCCTAGGAATGTTAATGAAGTTTGCAGTTTCTTGGGATTAGCAAGATATTACTGGAGGTTTGTTAAGGGATTCTCCATGATTGCTTTGCCCTTGACGACGTTGTTGCGGAAGGACGTTCCTTTTGTATGGTCGGAGGAATGTCAGGAAAGTTTCGAGCAATTGAAGGAGTGTTTGACACGAGCTCCAGTTCTTACGCTACCCACTCTGGGTCAAGCGTATGTGATCTACAGTGACGCTTCATTGAATGGTTTGGGATGTGTTCTGATGCAGGATTAGAAAGTAATTTCCTATGCCTCGAGGTAATTGAAGCCATATGAGAGGAACTATACTATGAACGATTTGGAGTTGGCAGCGATTGTGTTTGCTTTTAAGATCTGGCGACATTATTTGTACGGTGAACTCTACTATATGTACACAGATCATAAGAGTTTGAAGTATCTGGGTACATAGAAAGAGTTGAACTTGCGACAATGATGCTGGATTGAGCTTATTAAGGATTACGACTGTGTGATAGATTATCGCCCAGGTAAAGCTTATTCAGTTATTGATGCTTTGAGTTGGAAGATGTTTACTGGCTTGAGACAATCCTCATTACTATTGGTTTATGAGATGCAACGGTTAGATGCTACTCTGATGATCCAGTCTAATTGTATTTTGTCACAGTTACAAATGAAGGTGAAACCTCTATTGACAGACCGGATACAAAGAAGTGCAACTGGTGATGCAGAATACCAGAAATAGTTGTAAAAGGTATAGTACAGTAAGACTACCTTGTTTACTGTGGATGAGGATGATAACCTAAGGCACAAGACACGGTTGTATGTTTTAATAGACAAGGGATTAAAAAGACGGATCTTAGAAGAAGCCCATTGTTATACCCGCATTAGAGACCCTAGGATTTATGCATTTATGTGTGTGTATGCGTAGATGAATGGTAGGATTGAATGAGATCTTGATATGAGAATGAATGTGTATTGATGGTTTTGTATTGGTATTTGCATGAATTGAGATGTACGTATCTACTTGTTTTGCTTGTGTGTCGTCGCCTTATTGAGAAGCGTGTCTTCTCGGTTGGATGAGGGACGACTATTATATGTGTTTAGGTATGTTTTGGAAGTGTTGATAGGGTTAGCAAGGGAGGTTGTTACAGGGATCTTGCAGATTAAGATTGCCAATAGGCATAGCTTGGTTTTTGGATAGTGGTACGGGCGTACGGAGTCACCGTACGGGCATACAAAATAGGGGAGCTATAGGGATTTTAGGTCCTGGAGGGCATACGGGTGTACCAAAGGGTGATACGGCCGAACACAAACTCGCAGGAATTTGGGTTTGTCAAGAAAATTGAGGACCTACGAGCGTACCAAATGGGGTACGGGCGTACCGTTACTCATAGGAGTTGTGTGTATTAGAAGCCTTAGTTTGGTATGGGCGTACCAAGATCTGTATGGCCGTACGTGACTTAAGTTTGATATTTTAATGGTTATGACTTAACATTTTTCTTTAAGCTTTCTTCCCCTTTCTTCAGTTAAAACACTCCTAAACCCTGTCAAACATTTTGGTTAGAGCTTCTACGTATAGAGAAGGTGTGAAAACAAGAGATTAAGCTAGAGGCTCGTAAAGACAGGATTACAGGCCTACGTGAGGAGTTGCTTGATTGTCAGGTTTTTGCTAGTTTTATGTTTATTGCTATGTTTGGTTATTTTCTTGCCTTAAGACTTAAGTTCAGTCTACGCAAGAGGTTTCATGTTAGTATGCTATCACTTTGATGTGATATGTTGATGTTGTGAATGATATGTTAAATCACACTGTATTTATTGTATGTAACGATGTGATGGAATGTATGCATATTTCTCTATGGTATGATGCATGTGTGTATATGCTAATCATAACATATATAGAAATGAAGGATGAATGGGAAAGAGAGAAAAGAAAATGAGAAATGAGGGCAGAGCTCAGCTCTGGGCATACTGGGTCAACAATGATTATGGGATTCCTTCCGGAATCATTAGATAAGTAACCTCCAGAGAAGGGAGATGAGTCTCGAGACCTACAATAGGAATTAAGTGCTGAACACTCCATAGTTTTATGGCCTCCTTCAGGAGATGAGTACCGGTACCTATCGGGACCTAGTGTATACAAAAGGAATGTGCACAATGACAGGAAAATCATAGGGAAAAATGGAGAAAAGGATGAGGGAGAACACATTCATAATGACATACGTGTTGCATGCTTTATTGTGTTAGTTTGATGATGTGGTTGTGTGATATATGTCTGTTTATCTGTGTTTCTAGCACCACTGAGTTTATCTCAGCGTTTGTCATTTGATGAACGTAGGTTTAGAGCCCTCGGGTGAGTGAGCAGAGAAGGATTAGAAGTTGTCAACTGAGATAGCCAGATCTCGACGTGGTATAGGACTCCTGAGGCATACTCCGACCCCTTTTTGGTTGTGTAGTGTAGTGAGGCAGTAGTTGTATAGCTTTTGGTGGTGATTATGTACACACTCACTTGTTTGTATTAACCATGACAGAGTTTATATATATGAGTCACAGAACTACCTATTATTGTATCGCTTGAGTATATGCCAGGTTATCCAGTGTATTGTAGAACATCATGCTACTTTCATCGCACCACCATTAAGCTTAGAGACGTGTCCCCATACGACATCTTCATAATACATCCTTTGTGGTGTAGGCACCGATCTTCTTTTAGGGGCCACTGTCTATGCCTCGAGAGCATATCCTCCTGGGTATGGGCCGGGTGTGATATGTTATAGTGGTATCAGAGCTATGGTTTAGCTCGATGGGTTTCATGGTCATTATTAGTTAGGACTACTGCCTGCGTCTAGTAAGCTACACACGAGGAGTTACCAGTCCTTATCGCTGCTGACTGTTAGGTTTATGTTTATGTTTGTTGTGTTACAGATTTTGTGCTATGACCGATAGAGCCATCATTGTGGGTGAAGAGGAAGGGGGTAACTTTAATCCCCAGGAAAGTTCATCTGAGACGGGGAATGTTAGTGGGAGGCAACCATGTCAGGAGGAACAGAGTGGACCCAGTGTGAGGGCACCGCAAGCTGATAGGGTTGATGCCTCAGCAGCTGACCCAATGGTAGCACATTTTGCTCAGTTTCTTTAGTTTATGCAGGCACAAGGTCAGACTTTACCTGTAACCATAGCACTACCTCCACCTCTACTTGAACCTAAAGAAGAGTACAAGTTAGATTTCAAGAAGTTAAGAGCGTATGGGGCTACAGATTTCATTGGGACTATCAACCCGTATGTAGTTGAGTCATGGCTAGAGAAGATACAGAGAGTGCTAAGATAGTTGAAGTGTCCTGAGACTACCAAGTTCGAGTACACCATCTCCCTTCTGCAAGAAGATGCATATGAATGGTGGAAGACCATTCCACAGAGTATAGTAGATCCTCCGGTGCTCACATGGGCTGACTTTCAGAGGGAGTTCTGATAGAAATATGTGCCAACAGCTTATACAGATCAGAAGCTACATGAGTTCGTTAATCTGAGGCAAGGGAACATGTCAGTGGCAGAATACGAAAGGGAATTCACGCGATTAGCTTATTATGCCATCAATATCTTGACTTCTGGGCGAGAGTGGTGTAAGAGGTTTGAATAGGGTTTGGATCTCCGGATTCGAGCATTGGTTCATGGCTTTAATTATGAATACTTTTCAGCTTTAATGGCCAACGCGTTGAATCAGGAACGGATTCTACAAGAAGGGCAGATGAGGCAAGAATCTTGGAGGAGACCATTACGAGAATCGAGTTTTTTATCGGGATCCCTGAAGAGGGGGAGATTTAGGGGTCCATTTTCTTCATGACCGGTAGGGGTACGACTATCACCACCTCAATGGATACATAGTGGGAGACCCGTCTATTCTAGTGGCAGTGGCAGTATGGGGTCTGGATTGATGGCATGTCGCACTTATGGTCGGACACATCATGGCGCTTGCCGGATGGGGTCAGATTTGTGTTATCATTGTGGCCAGGCTGGGCACTATGCTAGAGAGTTTCCTACACGTGACAACATCCCGGTGCACACTGTTTCATAGGGTGGCTCATACCAGCAGAACTCAAATGTGAGATTGGGTTCAGAAAGTCATCAAGGCACAGAGAGAGGCAGAGGAAGAGGCAGAGGAGGCCATGACAGTGGGAGCCATGGGACGAGCCAAGAATCGGTGAACCAAGCAATTGGTATCCCTACTAGAGTATACAACTTGGTCCAGCAGGACAAGCAGCATGCCTCTGATGTTGTGATCGGTAATGTCTTTATCTTTAATCATGAGGCGTTAGTGTTATTTGATCTGGGTTCCTCGTATTCATACATTAATACGGGGTTTGCCCGAGTACTTGAGATGTGTAGTGAGGAGTTAGGATATGAGATAGTCATGTCAAGTCCATTAGGTAGAAATGTAATAGTGGATAGAGTATTGAGACAGTGTCCCTTGGTCATACATGGTGTGTGTTTCCTATCCAATTTAGTTGAGATGCCATTTAGGGATTATGATATTATTTTAGGTATAGAATGGTTAGCGTAGTACAGGGCAGTGATGGATTTTCATCAGAACACTGTGACCCTGCAGCACCCAAATCAGATTGTGGTAGTGATATGGGGGAATGTACCGTTAGTAACAGCAAGATTGATTTCAGTGATAACAGCACAGAGATTGATGGCACAAAGTTGTGAAGTAATGTTAGCACACATAATTGATATGAGACAGAGAGGAGCATAGTTGATAGAAATTCCAATCGTCTGTGACTTTCTAGATGTGTTTCCTAAAGAATTACCCAAGTTGCCACCAGAAGAAGAAGTTGAGTTTTAGATAGAGGTGCTACCAGGTACGGAGCTAATTTCCATTACTCCTTATCGAATGGCACCATTAGAATTGAGGGAACTTAAAGTACAGTTGCAAGAACTCTTAGAGAAAAGCTTCATTAGGCCAAGTATCTCATCTTGGGTTGCGCCAGTGTTATTTATTAAAAAGAAGGATGGGACAATGCGAATGTGTGTTGACTATAGGCAGCTTAATAAGGTAACCATAAAGAACATGTATCCATTGCCGTGCATTGATGACTTGTTTGACCAGTTGAAAGATGATGCAATGTTCTCTAAGATTGATTTGAGATCGAGGCATCATCAGCTTTGAGTTAAGGAGGGCAGTGTAGCAAAAACAGCATTCCGTACTTACTATGAACATTATGAATTCCTTGTGATACCATTCAGATTAACCAACGCACCAGCAGCATTTATGGCTTTGATGAATATGGTGTTTGCAGACTACTTGGATCAGTTTGTGGTGGTATTCATCGACGATATCCTAGTATATTTGAAAACACATGAAGAACATGATCAACATCTAAGATTAGTTTTACAATGATTGAGGGAAAAGTAGTTATATGGTAAGCTCTCCAAGTGTGCATTTCAGTTGGAACAAGTAATGTTTCTAGGGCACGTTATTTCAGCCAAAGGGATACCAGTTGACCCGAGCAAGAGAGAAGTGGTTTTGAGTTGGCCGATTCCACAGAATACTAGTGAGATTCACAGTTTTCTGGGATTAGCTGGTTACTACTGATGCTTCATGAAAGGGTTCTCAATGCTTGCCTTACCATTGACAACATTACTTAGGAAAGATGTTTCTTTTCGTTGGTCAGAGGAACGTCAGCAGAGCTTTGACAGACTGAAAGACTGCTTGATTCAAGCTCCGGTGTTGACCTTACCTACGCCGGGGAGGGCCTTTACAATTTATAGCGATGCTTCACTTAATGGGTTAGGATGTGTATTAATGCAGGATAGGAAAGTGATTACCTATGCCTCACGACAGCTAAAACCACATGAGAAGAATTACCCAACACATGACTTAGAGTTAGTAGCCATTGTGTTTGCACTAAAGATTTGGCGCCACTACTTGTATGGGGAGTTATGTTATATGTACACGTACTACAAGAGCCTAAAATATCTGGGTACACAGAGAGAACTAA
Source organism: Dalechampia spathulata (assembly GCA_948192965.1). Classification (NCBI taxonomy): domain Eukaryota; kingdom Viridiplantae; phylum Streptophyta; class Magnoliopsida; order Malpighiales; family Euphorbiaceae; genus Dalechampia; species Dalechampia spathulata. The sequence continues at coordinate 4,414 of CANYBF010912091.1, read as the reverse complement.
ATTTAAGGCAACGACGGTCGTTAGAATTTATTAAGGATTATGATTGCATAATTGACTATCACCCAAGCAAGGCTAATTTGGTAGCACTAAGTCACAAGTTATTTGTTGGATTGAGACAGTCACCTATGATGTTAGTACTGAAAATGCGACAGTTACACGGTACGTTGACAGTGCAAACTGAATGTCTTCTGGCACAGTTACACCTGTAAGTCAAACTGGTATTAACAGAACAGATTCAGAGATATGCTGTGAATGATGAGGAGTATCAAAAGCAGTTACAGAAAGTTCAGGTCGGTAAAACTACCCTTTTTATTATGGACAGTGATGGTAACTTACGCTATGGCACTTGATTGTATATTCTGACAGATCGTGAGTTGAAGAAGCAAATACTAGAGGAAGCTCATGAGTCTATGTATACCTACCATTCAAGGAGTACCAAGATGTACAGAGATTCTAAAAAAATATTACTGGTGGATCGGTATGAAGACAGAAATAGCAGATTATGTTGCTAAGTGTTTAGTATGCCAGCGCATTAAAGTGGAACATCAGGTACCCGTGGGATTACTTAGTCCGTTACAGCTTCCAGAGTGGAAATGGTATCGTATTACTATGGATTTTATCACAGGATTACCAATGATGTAAGCTAGACATGATGCAGTATGGGTAATAGTGGACAGATTAACGAAGATAGCTCATTTCTTACCTGTACGCATGGACTATAGTTTGGAATGATTGGCTAGCTTGTATATAGTTGAGGTTATCCGATTGCATGGGGTTCCATCCTCTATTGTGTCTGACAGAGATCCTCGGTTTACATCGCATTTTTGGGGTATGTTTCAGCAAGCTTTGGGTACCAAAGTTTAGTTTAGTACCACTTTTCATCCTCAAACCGATGGACAGTCAAAGTGAGTGGTACATATTCTAAAGGATATGTTGTGAGCCTGTGTAATGGCATGGGAAGGTAGTTGGGATTGATATATATCTTTGATTGAGTTTGCCTACAATAACAATTATCAGACCAGCATACATATAGCACTGTACGAAGCACTGTATGGACGCCAATGTCGGACACCGTTACACTGGGATGAGGTAGGTGAACGAAGATTGATTGGTCTAGAGTTAGTGCAACAGGCAGAGGACCAGGTGCAATTGATCAAGAGTCGACTGAAAGTTGCTTTTGATCGAAGTAAACATATGTTGATTTGAAGAGACAGGATATAGAGTACAGCGTCGGAGATAAGGTGTTTCTTAAGGTGTCTCCATGGAAGAAGATTATGCGATTTGGTCAGAAGGGTAAGCTAAGCCCGAGATTCATTGGTTCGTATGAAGTTCTTGAGCAAATTGGACCATTGGCTTATCGGTTAGCGTTACCACCTAAGTTGGATCGGATCCATAATGTTTTTCATGTCTCGATGTTGAGAAAGTACAGATCATATCCTTCACACGTCATTCCAGTTGAGGCTATTGAGGTGCAGCCAGATTTGACTTAAAGTGAGGAACCATTGCAGATTCTAGCACGAGAGATGAAATAGTTATGGAATAAACAGATACCATTGCTCAAAGTGTTATGGAATTATCATACCGGGCAGGATGTAACATGGGAACGAGAGGCTACCATGAAAGAGTAGTATCCCCACCTCTTTGCTAGTAAGTTTAGTAGGAATTTCGGGGATGAAATTTCTTTTAGGAGGGGAGAGTTGTTACACTCGTATTAGAGACCCTAGGAGTTATGCATTTATGTGTATGTATGCGTAGATGAATGGTAGGATTGAATGAGTTCTTGATATAAGAATGAATATGTATTGATGGTTTTGTATTGGTATTTGCATGAATTGAGATGTACGTATCTACTTGTTTTGCTTGTGTGTCTTCACCTTATTGAGAAATGTGTCTTCTCGGTTGGATGAGGGACGGCTATTATATGTGTTTAGGTATGTTTTGGAAGTGTTGATAGGGTTAGCAAGGGAGGTTGTGACAGGGATCTTGCGGATTAAGCTTGCCAATAGGCATAGCTTGGTTTTTGGGTAGTGGTACGAGCATATAGAGTCACCAAAGGGTGGTACGGCTAAACGTAAACTCATAAAAATTTAGGTTTGTCAGGAAAATCGAGGATGTACGGGCGTACTGTTACTCACAGGAATTGTGTGTATCAGAAGCCTTAGTTTGGTACGGGCGTACTAAAGGGTGGTACGGTCGAACGTAAACTCGTAGAAATTTGGGTTTGTTAGGAAAATCGAGGATGTACGGGCGTACCATTACTCGTAGGAGTTGTGTGTATCAGAAGCCTTAATTTGGTACGGGCGTACCAAGATCCGTACGGCCGTACGTGACTTAAGTTTGATATTTTAAGGGTTATGACTTAACATTTTTCTTTAAGCTTTCTTCCTTTTTCTTTAGTTAAAACACTCCTAAACCCTGTCAAACATTTTGGTTAAAGCTCTTACATATAGAGAAGGTGTGAAAACAAGAGATTAAGCTAGAGACTCGTAGAGACAAGATTACAGGCCTACGTGAGGAGTTGCTTGATTGTCAGGTTTGTGCTAGTTTCATGTTTATTGCTATGTTTGGTTATTTTCTTGCCTTGAGACTTAAGTTCAGTCTAAGCGAGAGGTTCCATGTTAGTATGCCATCACTTTGATGTGATATGTTGATGTTGTGAATGATATGTTAAATCACATTGTATTTATTGTATGCAACGATGTGATGGAATGTATACATATTTCTCTATGGTATGATGCATGTGTGTATGTGCTAATCATAACATACATAGAAATGAAGGATGAATGGGAAAGAGAGAAAAGAAAATGAGAAATGAGGGCAGAGCTCAGCTCTGGGCATACTAGGTCAACAATGATTATGGGATTTATTCCGAAATCATTAAATAAGTAACCTCCCAAGAAGGGAGATGAGTCTCGAGACCTATAGTAAGAATTGAGTCCTGAGCACTCCATAGTTTTATGGCCTCCTTCAAGAGATGAGTACCGGTACCTATTGGGACCCAGTGTGTGCAAAAGGAATGTGCACAATGACAGGAAAATCAGAGGGAAAAACAGAGAAAAGGAGGAGGGAGAATGCATTCATAATGACATACGTGTTGCATGCTCTATTGTGTTAGTTTGATGATGTGGTTATGTGATATATGTCTGTTTATCTATGTTTCTAGCACCACTAAGTTTATCTCAACATTTGTCATTTGATGAACGTAGGTTCAGAGCCCTCGGGTGAGCGAGCAGAGAAGGATTAGAAGTCGTCAGCTGAGATAGCCAGATCTCGACGTGGTACGGGACTCCTAAGGCATACTCCGACCCTTTTTTGGTTATGTAGTGTAGTAAGGCAGTAGTTGTATAGCTTTTGGCGATGATTATGTACGCACTCACTTGTTTGTATTAACCATGACAGAGTTTATATATATGAGTCACAGAACTACCTATTATTGTATCGCTTGAGTGTATGCCAGGTTATCCAGGGTATTGTAGAACATCACGCTACTTTCATCGCACCACCATTAAGCTTAGAGACGTGTCCCCATACGATGTCTTCATTATGCATCCTTTGTGGTGTAGGCACCGGTCTTCTTTTGGGGGATGCTGTCTATGCCTCGAGAGCATGTCCTCCTGGGTATGGGTCGGGTGTGACACCCATAGTTCAACAATTGCTTATCATCCCGGGAGTACGAAGATGTATCGGGACTTGAGGCAGTATTATTGGTGGGTTGGTATGAAGAGAGATATTGTCACGTCCGCACACACACAATTTATATATTTCATATATCATTGCATGATCTATGAATTATCGACTGATTAAGATTATTATTATAGTATTGTTAAATGCATGATTATTTAATTTAATAAATTGATATATTAGGAATATTGATTTATGACTAGAGGATTTTATTATATTTAGTGATGATGTTTTATTATTAATTAAGTAAGTTAATTATGTAATTATTTTAAGTAGTGGAATAATAATATTTATAAGAATAAAAAAATTAGAATTTGATGATCAATTTATATTAAGTATATATATGTGTAGATACGTGTTTATTTTGTTAAATCTTAATTTTATTAGATATTTATTTGTATATGATTTTATATAGTATGACTTATTAGTTATGTTAATGGATTTTATGTTCTATACTATTTAATTAAAGAATACATAGTTGAGTGATATATGCCTTTATTAGTATTGTATTTAAATAGGTAAATTAATTATTGGACGTGGTGCGATTTTAATTACGTATGTATTTATTTATTTATTTATTTATTTTATTATTGTATTTATTTATATTATTATAGAATAACTTGCTAATCTTTAGATAATTATAATTATATATCTATATACCTATGTGTTATATATATATATATATATATATATATATATATATATATATATATATATATATATATATTTGTGT
>CANYBF010912030.1:0-14997 GCA_948192965.1 Dalechampia spathulata | reverse complement strand
AGATTACGTGGAAAACCCCCAAACAAATTAGGGTAAAAACCACGGACAAAGGATCGAAGAATTTTATTGAAAAGAAAATAATTTGGAATTACAACACGAATCAAAAACTCTCAAATATTTTTCTTTTCTCTCCTCTCTATTTTTTTCTCTCGTGGGTTTTAGGATTTGGGATGCAGAAGCCTTAACACCCTCTGCCTATTTATAGGCAGAGGGTACGCGGATTAAACCGCGTCCTCACTTGCTATTGCTGACCTTTCTCAATTTTTTTTTGGCTTCCATATTTGCGGCGCCCCCACCTTCTTTTTCTTCCTTGGTGGGCGCCCTACTTTAACATAAATATCATTAAAATTATACTTTTTTTTATGTCATGTATAACTTTCAAATCAACATTTTATCAGCTTAATATTTTTATCCAGTCTTCTCAAAATATGCATGGCAAATTCATTGATTAGTTTGGATTCCTGCCTAGTCACATTAAGAAAGCGAAAGTCATAAAGTACCAGTTTAGTATTATAAAATGAAGGAAAAACTAATACATATGCAATCAACTACAGTCACTTTCACAGATAATATACATGTTAACAAATTAATATCATAATAATGAAAGTACTATTTTTTTAAAAAAAATTATTTTAAAATGAAATAGAACTTACTTGAGATCTCGTGAAACAAATCCTGACAATACTGCTGTTTCTGTTAGAGCAAGCCTGCAACTCTTTACTTTGTCCTGGGATTCTTTTTCATGCTTGACACAAGCATCACCGAAACTCCCTGTCAACTCCTGCACATTAGTCGGATCCATCTTGTAGAATACAGGAAGAATTATCCTTCCCATCTCGTTCTTGCAATCCATTATCTTCAACAGCTCATCCAAACACCATGAGGAATATGCATAGTTTTCTGAGTTAATAACCATGGAAATCTGTGATGCTTCAATAGTTTGCAAGAGGGCAGGTTCGATCATTTATCCTCTTTCAAGGCTTTCATCCTTGAAGGAGATGATCTGGTTTCTACGTAAAGCTTCAGATAGATGACTAAGAAACCCATCTCGTATATCTGCACCGTTAAAACTAATAAACACATGGTATTTCCATGGAGATGGATTGGAGCTAGTAAAGACCATTGTTTAGCACATTCAAGCTTTGTGTATAGCAAGCTAGAAACCAAGGAAGATGGGTGCAGTGTATTTTAAACAGTAAATTTAGTACCGAATGATGTGGTTTCAATTAAAGAAATTAGGGGCCACTACTCATGCTCAAGTCTAGTACGCATTATTACTAAGGTGGACTCGGAAAGAATTTGCGTCTGTTAAAAGCCAACAAGCTCATTGGGGTTCAAGTAGCTTGAAGGCCATCAAATGACACTTGAGTTTTCGTCTTGTTAATTTGTCATTTGGTAGGTCATTAGTCCGTAGTTAAAGTGGGAAAGCACTATATGTGTGAATGTGAAACAAATTTAATGTCCAATTTGCTTATAAATTAATTTTATAATCATTGTGCCTCTTAAACTTGATAAAATGGATCCACTGATCCCTATTTCTTATAAATTAACTTTCTAATTAGTGGAAGTTTTCAAGTTGCCAGATTTTCATGAGATTTACAGTAATTGATAGTAAGCATATCACTTGTAGGGACATTGTAATTAAAATCCAGGTGTTGGTTTACAGGATTTTACGTAGATTACACCCTCACATTAGCTTAGATTTTGGGTCCTTTTAAGGGCCATTTGATACTCTTTTGATTTTGTTTTGAGATGCTTCCTTGTTTACGTTCGGGTATGCCCCTCCTAAACTTGTATAGTTCTCTTGGTTAATACAATTTACCCTTTAACCAAAAAAAATGCTTCAAGATGATGATATGTTTTTTACTTGGTTATGTGGAAAACTGTTTATTCTTTTTCCATGTTCTTTTAAGATTTCAAAAGATATCGACTCTCTCAAAATCAATTGGTATTAGGAAATTCATATATTTTAACCTTATAGTACATTCAACCCACATGAGGGTTCACAATATTCAAGTGTAACTCAACGCACTTGCCAGTGTTATAGGACAATTAATGCACACTCGGCCAACAATCTCTTGCTCAACAATTGCTCCTCTTGGGAATTGAATTATGACCTTTGCTCTAATGTCACTTATAAGGTCTAAAACTCTCCTAAAATTAATTAGTATTAGTAATACACATATCATAACCTTATAGTGGATTCAACCCCCACAAACACACAAAACATTTGATTATGACTTAGTTCACTTGTCTTTGCTATGCGATAATTCATAGACAACTTAATCGTTATGTTTTTTATACATTTCATCAATATGTGTTAAAAATTTCATGCATTGGATCAAACATGAGTCTTTACATTTACATGTGACAATTTTTGCTAACTTTTTACAGATATTGCATGTAAAGAGAATGCATCAAATTACTTGTATATTTCATATTTGGAGAATATGAACCTGCTAAGTAGCTTTAAATTCTTTAATGACCATGAAAGATTGACTTGTTGAATGGAATGGATAAAGTAAGAGGAAAATCTATAATACACATTTCACATTTGTTAAGAAATATGAAACTACTTGACAAACATATTTTTTTTATTTGCAAAAACACTTTGCTCGTGCTTCCTCTTCAGTTAATCCATACTTCATGTCTCTGACAGAGTAGGTGATAAGTTCCTTGTCCATGAAGGAAGATGAATCAATGTCATTTTCATTATAGAATATATCAACTCCACACTTGATTACCCTTGCAACCGACCTTAAAACATTAAATTTGAATGATGCTTTCTTCCAAATGTATTTTGAGCTGTTTCGAATTCCACCCTGCCACAACAAAACATGTCCTCCAGACCAGTTGCATTCCAATAGCCACTGATAGACAAAGTGAGAATGAGAGTATTTTCCACACTCAGAATCAAGATTACATTCACATTCCACAATGGTTTCCTTGCTGCAAATATGGTCATTTGACTCGACAACAGCGCAGAAGCTCATAACAATGAAATCAAAAGGATCCTGTCTCAGTGGGCACTCTAGAAAAGATCCATTGTGGTTTGCATACTCCATTCGTTGTGGGACTTCATCACCCGTAATACCCGATCTAAAATATGTAAAGAATGCAAAGTCTCCAGTAAAATTCTGTTACATCACGGAAAGTATCATGAATTTGCAACAAGAAGGAATCAGAGAAATAGTTAGTCAAAAGAGGAAGACATACCTTAAAGAATTCCTTGACTTTTATCAGTCGGCAAAAGTTTTCAAATCTCTGTAGCATTTCATCCATAATATTTCTGCAAGTATATACATTCAAATTCATGCAATTAAAAGCAGTCAACCATAAGAACTTGTTCATATTCCCATTTGTTGATGGTATTGATTCAATAGATGTGCAGTTTGTCACATTTAAATCTTGCAGAGATGATGGAAAATTTGGTAAACACTTCACTCTCTTGCAGTCCTGTAAATTAAGCAGTTGCAACCGAGAAAGTTGTTCGATGCTAATAGGAAGACTCGTGAAAGGATTTCCTGCTAAATTCATGTATGTCAATGAAACTAAAGAGCCTATGCTCACAGGAAGCCCTACCAGAAGATTTCCACTTAAATTCAGTTCTGCCAATGAAACCAAAAACCCTATGCTGGTAGGAAGCTCCTCCAAAAGATTTTCGCTTAAATTCAATTTTGCCAAGTAAACCAAAGAGCCTATGCTCGTAGGAAGCACCTCCAAAAGATTTTTGCTTAGGTCCAATCTTGCCAAGGAAACCAAAGAGCCTATGCTCGGAGGAACCACCTCCAATAGATTTTCACTTAGATCCAATGATGCCAAGGAAACCAAAGAGCCTATGCTCGGAGGAACCACCTCCAAAAGATTTTTGCTTAGGTCCAATGACAACAAGGAAACCAAAGAGCCTATGCTCAGAGGAACCACCTCCAAAAGATTTTCGCTTAGATTCAATGATGTCAAGGAAACCAAAGAGCCTATGCTCGCTGGAATCACCTCCAAAAGATTTTTGCTTATGTTCAATCTTATCAAGGAAACCAAAGAACCTATGCTCGTAGGAAGCACCTTCAACAGATTTTCCATTAAATTCAATTCTATCAAGGAAATCAAAGAGCCTATGCTCGTTGGAAGCTCCTCCAAAAGATTTTTGCTTAGGTCCAATCTTCTCAAGGAAACCAAAGAGCCAATGCTTATGGTAAGTTTCTTCAAAAGATTTCCTCTTAGATTCAATTTTATCAATGAAACTAAAGAACCTGTACATATGGAAATTTCTGTTGTACCACATTCTTTCAAAGAGAGATCCTCTAGAGCGACCAACCCAGTGAGGAGCGGCAATATCAATTTATTGCATTTTTCCCAGCGTAAGCTTTTAAGTCTTTTCCAGGAATTGATGGAGAGAGGAAGCTTTTCCAAACCACTACTACTTGCATCAAATCTCTGCACAGATTCTAAATTTCCCAAGTTCTCTGGCAATTCATTGAGATTTCGACATACTTCTATACTAAGATATGCAAGAGCTTTCAAATTGCAAATCGCATCTGGAAGACTCTCCAGCCTTCTGCATGACCTCAAGTTCAGTTCAATAAGTAGAGAGCAATCCCCGATTGATGAGGGAACTTCTCGAATTGCAGTTCCCTCTAAATGAAAATATTTTATATTGCATGGAAATTCTGTGAGCTCTCTGAGGTTTGAGCACCATCCAAGATCAAGCACTTCAAGACATTTCAACTCGGATATATTGCTTGGAAGACTCTGTAGCCCTTCACATGATCGTAACCGCAGTTCAGTTAGGAAAGAGAGACGCACCATTGATGGGGGAACTTTCAGAATTGCTGTTTTACTTAAATTCAGACACTTGAGATTGCGTGGAGCTTTTGGGAACTCTGCAATTTTTGAACAACCTTCAAGACAGAGAACATCAAGATTTGTGAAGTTAAAGAAGTTGGGAAAACTGCAGAGACTTGTGCAATTTCGCAGATCCAAATGTGAAAGCTTGTTGTGATAGCGAGCAGATGAGTAAATCTTAACAAGACTTCTGCAGCCTCTCAAACATAAAACCTCAAGTTTTGGGAGTTGAGACAAATCTGGAAATTTGATTAGATAGATAGAGTTGTTGAGGTCCAAAACCTTCAGACTTTTAAGGCACTGTCATGACAAATAAAATTCACAGTACATGAGCCTGCTTGCAACAGAATACACAGACTATTATGGAATAATGTTGAAGTTACCTGATCTTCATTGCAAAGCTGTTGGATATTGCTACAAATCAAATGAAGTTGAACTAGATTTTCTAGGCAAAAATTGAATGGCAATGATTTCAAAGGGTAACTAAACCAGTAAAGATATCTCAGCTCATCTGATAAACAGTTGAGTCCTGCTTCAGAAACATGAATATTCCCTTGGATTCTAAAGTCTTCACGGTGAAAGGAAGAGTAGAATTTCAGGAATCTAAGATTACACATGTTGACAAATGTTGTTGGACTTAGTTTCAGAAATCTGATTCTCATAATGTCTAAAGATATGCTTTCAACTGACAGTGTTCCCTGATAAACATAAGCAAGGTTAATTCAAAACAATCACGATAAGATAAATAATTAGAATCGAAGTTTAATATGGAAGACTCCATGCATTTGCTTTTACCGTATCTTTTGAAAATACAGTGTAGATGTCTTCATGATTCCAAAGTCTGCTGCGATTTCCAGGATTTTCAACACATTCCATACGAACGATGTCTTTTCCCATCTGTCGTAACAAATCATGCATTCCTAGTTTTTTGCCTGAAATACTGAGGAGACACTTATCAAGGAGACAACTTATTCCTATTCTTGCAAAACGACCAAAACAGCTCTCCAGCAAACTTTCTACATGTTCTTTATCCTCCCACTTAAATAAGCATGCAATGTCAAGAAATATTTTCTTTTCGTCCTCTTCCAATTCATCATAACTTATTCTCAGTATCCCTTCAATCTTCTTGTTGGGAATCTTCTCCAGTTTCTTCAATTGATCTTCCCATAATTCAACTACATTCTTACCATATAAATTGGAACCCAAAACTCGAAGTGCTAAAGGGTTGCCTCTAGCATACTCTACTGCCTTCCTTGCTACTTCCATGAATGCTTCTGTCGGATGATTTTGTTTGAAAGCATGCAAGCTAAAGAGTTTACGCGATTCGCTATAATTTAACCCTTGCACCCGATATACCTTTGCATTTATATTCTGGAGAATTTGTTTATCTCTACTAGTAATAACGATCCTACTCCCTGGAGCGTAAATGTGTTGCTCTCCTACCAGAAATTGCACCACCTCCAAATCCCACACATCGTCCAGGACGATGAGAACCTTCTTCCGCTTGATCCATTTCCTGATGGAAGAGGATGACATGATGGGCATACCAACATCTAAAATTTCTTTCCCTAACGACTTGGAAAGGATTTTCCGTTGTAAATCACTTTGTGTGCAATGTTTTATCTCTTCTCTCAGATTGGCAATAAAGCATTGCCCTTCAAACCGGGAATAGAATCGATCAAACACTTTACTAGCGAGAGTCGTTTTGCCTATACCACCCATCCCCCAAATTCCTATGAAACGCACATCTGCTGCTTCCAAGTCTAACAATTGTTCCACATCTTCTAATCGTGACTCCATTCCAACCAGACCATCATCAAAATGATCACCAGAAAATGCTTCATTCAGTTTTTTCAAAACATCTTTGACAATGTCATTGATTAATTTGGATTCCGGCCTAATTACACAGAGAAAGCAAAACTTATAATTGAGAATAATTATAATCTTAATTCTATAAGTTATGTCAAAAATAATTCAAATTATGTTTGATTAGATATAAAAAAATCATTTTTAAAATTGTATTTTGATTAAAATTATATCTAATCACAAATTGATACATTCACTTTCTTTTTTGGACAAAATTAACTTACTTAGACCTTATAAGATTACTTGTAATGTGTTAATTTCATATTATATCATTGTTTATTTTGCATGGTTATCAAACGAATATTTACTAGCACTATAGGAAAATTACACTATTTCAACTATAATAATTGTACTTTTTTAAATACGAAATTTACATAAATACGATAATTTTACAAATGATTTCTATTTTTACGGAGACAAGCCAAAGTAATTACAAAATTATTTTTTTTACTTTTTTCAAAAATGTTCTTTTAACTTTTTTATTTTTAAAAATACACTTTTTTATTATTTTTATTTTTTAGCATATTATTTTTGAGTGTGTTTTGAGATTAATAATAATTAAAATATAGAAAGTATGTCGTTCTAAATTTATATTTAAAAATTTACAATTTAAATTTTGGTTTAAAATGCTCAAAATATACCTCACAAATACTTAAATAGTATCTTTTTAATATGTTATAAGTATATAAGACTCTTTTCCATAAATTTTAAAAAAGTTCATATTTTTCAAATTAATTTTTTTATTTACATATTTTTTGAAGAAAAAAACATTTTTTTCATATTTTCATGAATTTTTAAAATTTTCCTGTATTTTTGTAAATATCCCTTTTTAATCTACATAAAACTGATAATCAGTTCATAAATCTATTATTTTGGGATGAAAGGGAGTATAATTTAAGTTGACAGAATATATCAAGGGTTTAATTAACAAAATATAAAGTTCAGGGATTTAAAATACTAATATTATAAGTTGAAGTTTATTATAAATTTATTTCATGTATAAATGAAACTCAACTTACTTGAGATCTTGTGAAACAAATCCGGAGAATACTGCTGTTTCTGCAAGAGCAAGCCTCCAACTCCCTATTCTGTTCGGGAATTTCTCAGCATGCTTGACAAACGCATCACCGTAACTCCCTGTCAACTCTTGCACATCACTTGGATCTGTCTGGTAGAACACTGGAAGTACAATCTGTCCCATTTCTTTCTTACAATTCACAATCTTCACCAGCTCATCTAAACACCATGAAGAATATGCATAGTTTTTTGAGAAAATAACAATCGAAATATGTGATTCTTCAATTGTTTGCAATAGGGCAGGTTCGATCTTTTCTCCTCTTTCAAGAGATTCATCCTTAAAGGCATGAATTTGCTTTTCCAATAAAGCTTCAAACAGATGACTAAGAAACGTTTCTCGTACATCTGCACCTCTAAAACTGATAAACACATCGTATTTCCATTGAAAAGGATTGGAGCTAGTTGAAGCCATTGTTTAAAGTTTGTGTGGTACAGTTTTCTGCAGCGGAAAAGAATGAAATGAAGCAAGAAACCAAGGAAGATGGGTGTATTTCGAACAGTAACATTAGTACCGAATGATGTGGTTTGAATTAAACAAATTAGGGACCACGACTGATGCTAAAGTCTAGTACACATTATTACGAGAATTTGCATCTGTTAAAAGCCAACAAGCTCATTGGGATTTAAATGACTTGAGGGCCATCAAATGACTTGGAGTTTTTCTCTAGTTAATTAGTCAATTTGTAGGTCATAAGTCGGTAGTTAAAGTGGGCAAGCACTACAAGTGTGTATATGAAGCAAATTTAATGTTCACTTTGCTTGTCAATTAATTTTGTGATCATTTCGTCTCTTAAACTTGACAAAATGGATCAACTGATGCAACTTTAGCATTTTTTTTCCTCGCAGAACTGATGTCCGCTTTTAACAAGTTTGCATTTTTAACATTTTGTGTAACAAAAATAACAGATACTATAGTTTATGAAAATCTTGGCTATTTCTCATCTCTTTTTTTTTGTTCCGTTTTCAATATATTTTCTAACTAGCTGGCTTTTTCAAGCTGTCGGGGATTCGTGAGATTTATAGTAAAAAATGATCTACCTCATTTAATAAAAAATGCTTGAAGATGATGATAAGTTTTTTCCTTGGTTATATGGAAAAAGGTTTGTTCGTTTTTTCTTCTTGGCTTTTTAGAATCTCATGCACTATGAAATGTACCCGACATTTGACAATAACTTAATCCACATGCTTTTATCATAGAATAATTGATGTACATTTTATCAATTATCTCTCTCAACCGTTCTCTCTATTAGGAACTGAACCATGACCTCAACTCTAATGCTATTTATAAAGTCTCAAATACCATTAACTCTTTTAAAATCAATTGATGTTAGTAAACACATATATCATAATTTTATTGTTTATTTAGCTCACATATTTTTTTATAAGCAATAATCATTTTTTAAAAAAATATTATAAAGTTTCACATTAAAAGATGTAGCCTTTTCTTTCCTAATTATAATGATTAAAAGATGAAAATTGGCATATCATTTTGTCAAAAAAATAGTGAAACTTTATCAATTAAATCACTTAAAATAATTATTGTGTGATTTTATTTGTTAAACTTACACGAAACCTGTAGTGCAGTCTGTCTGAAACTTGTGTTTAACATTTTAGTATACTCATACAGAACCAGTTTTAAACTTCTAATAAACCATATTCATATATGATTTTTTTTATTGTAGAGTGTGGCTCGTTAATTCTTATAGATTGGGCTATTCATGAGGTATCGATATACAATATCCAACTGGAACTTTTGAACTAGTAATGAAATAATAAAAAAAGAATATTTTTTCAATTTTCCATAAAATTTTAAAAGTAAACCCTTTAAACTGATTTTTGATACATTGATAATATTAATTATTCATGATTAAATGTAAAACAAGTTAAATAAAGATGGTTTTAACTCTTATTTATATTAAATTTATGTAACGAAATTCAACAAACCATGGCCTATTAAATTGGTAAGCTTACGTGTATTTTATGACATTAGGACATACGTGAAGATTAAAAAAAAATTTTGTTATTGTAAACTCTTAAAAATAATGAAAATAATTGCATGTTTTTAAAAATAATGAAAATTAAAGCATTATAAACTTGATACTAAGAATAAAGGGATACCAAGTGCTTGACAAGTGCTCCCAAGTGACTGCTTCAGCAATTTGCCCATGCTTCCTGACACTCATCACAATTTCCTCGTGCTTCCTCTTCGGTTGATCCATACATCATTTCGCCACCGTAGTAAAGCATTCTCCGATTCCAGTCTTCGTGTTTGAAGGAAGGGAAGTCGATGTTGTTGTCATTATAGAATATATCAACTCCACACTTGATTACTACTGCATCTGATTTTAAAATTTGTTCTCCTTTAGCATTAAATTTAAATGAAGCTTTCTTCCAAATGTAGTTTGAGCTGATCCGAATTCCGCCCTGCCACAAGAAAACATGTCCTCCAGACCACTTGCATTCAGATGACCACTGATAAGCAAAGTGAGAATGAAGGTATTTGCCACATTCAGACTTAAGATTACATTCACATTCCACACGTGTTTTATCACTGCAAATATGGTCATTGGACTTGACAACAGCGCAGAAGGCCAGAACAATGAAATCGTACGGATCCTGTCTCAGTGGGCATTGCAGATAAGATCCACTGTTATTTTGATAATTCATTCGTTGTGGGACTTCATCACCCTACCCAGTCTATACAATGTATTGAATTTCGCGTTTTCATATACCTGTAACTTTGACGGTATCATGAATTCATAACATCAAGAAAGGAGAGAAACAGTGAGTCAAGTCAAAGAGAAAGACGAACCTTGCCGAGATCCTCAACTTTTAGCTGTCGGGAGAAGTTTTCAAATCTCTGCAGCGTTTCATCCATAATATTTCTGCAACTTTTCACATTCAAATTCATGCAATTAAAAGCAGCTATAAATGACAGGAAATGGTTCCCTTGTGTTGATGGCATTGATTCCAAAGACCTGCAATTTGTCACATTTAAATCTTCCAGAGATGACGGAAGATTTGATAAACAAGTCACTCTCTTGCAGTCCTGTAAATTGAGCACTTGTAACTGAGAAAGTTGTTCGACGATCGTAGGAAGCCTCTCAAAAGGATTTCCCGCTAAATGTAAGTCTGTCAATGAAATTAAAGAGCCTATGCTGGCTGGAAGCCCCTCCAGAAGATTTCCACTTAGATTCAAGTTTGTCAATGAAGCCAAAGAGCCTATGCTCGCAGGAAGTTGGTGCAAAAGATTTACACTTAAATCCAATTCTGTCAGAGAAACTAAAGAGCCTATGCTTGTAGGAAGCTCCTCCAAAAGATTTTCATTCAAATTCAACAATCCTAATGAAACTAAAGAGCCTATGCTCGTAGGAAGCTCCGTCAAAATATTTTCACTTAAATACAAAACTCTCAAGGAGACCAAAAGTCCAATACTCCTAGGAAGCTCCTCCAAAAGATTATTGCTTAGATCCAATGTTTTCAAGGAAACCAGAGACCCTACGTTTATGGTAAGTTTCTTCAAAAGGTTTCCTCTTAGATTCAGTCCTCCCAGTGAAATTAAAGAGCCTGTACATATGGAAATCTCTGTCATACCACAATCTGCCAAATCGAGATACGGTAGATCGACCAACCCAGTGAGAGGCGGCAATATCAATTTTGTGCATTCTCTCCAGTATAAACCATCAAGTCTTCTCAATGAATTAATGGAAAGAGGAACCTTTTCCAAACCACTCCAGCTTGCATCAAAGCCCTCCAGTGATTCTAAATTTCCCAAGTTCTCTGGCAATTCATTGAGATTTCGGCAATTTACTATATCAAAATAACTAAGAGCTTTCAAATTGCAAAGTGAATCTGGAAGCCTCTCCAGCCTTGTGCATGATCTCAAGTTCAGTTTAATAAGTAGAGAGCAATCCCCAATTGATGAGGGAACTTCTTGAATATTAGTTTTCTGTAAATTTAGATATTTTATACTGCATGGAACTTCTATGAGCTCTCTGAGGTTTGAGCAACCCTCAAGATCAAGTACTTCAAGACACCTCAACTTAGATATACTGCTTGGAACACTCTGTAGCACCAGTGATGAGGGAACTTTCAGAATTGCAGTTTCACTTAAATTTAGATGTTTTAGATTGCATGTAGCTTTTGGGAACTCTGTAAGTCTCGAACAACCTTCAAGAGAAAGAAAATCAAGTTTTTTGAACTCAAAGAACTTGGGAAAACTGCAGAGCTCTTTGCAATTTCCAAGATCCAAAATTGAAAGCTTATTGTGATGTGAAACATGTAAGGATCAATAGTCTGTGCAGAAAAATGAGAGAAAAGAGAGGAAGAGAGAAAGAGAGAAGTTTTTAGGAGAGAGAGATTTTCGTGGTAAATACCGAAGTCAACCTCCACGGCGGTATGTGATTAATTATATTAATAACGTAGGAGTATGTACAGTTACATTAGAGAATTATAAAGGTACAGTGAATACATCAAGTACAATATCAGACTCCACAACCTAACAAAATAGATGACCGAATCTCAACCAAACTCATGCAACCTCTCAAACGTAAAACCTCAAGTTTTGGAAGTTCGCACAAGTCTGGAATCATGACTAGATTGATAGAGTAGCTGAGATCCAAAACTTCCAAATTTTCAAGACACTGCTGTGACAGAAGAAATTCATCGTACATGAGCATGACTGTACCAGGATACAACATATAACATTGTAGAACAGTATACAGTGAAGCATACCTAATTTGCATTGCAAAGTTGCTGAATGTTGCTATGAATCAAATGAAGTTGAACAATATTTTCTAGGAAAAAATTGAATGGAAATGATTTCACAGGGTAATTAAACCAGTAAAGATATCTGAGCTCATCTGGTAAATAATTGAGTCCTGCTTCAGAAAGATGAATATTGCCTTCGACCCTGTCATGTTGATAAGTAAAGTCTTCCGAGTAAAAAGGACAGTAGAATTTCAGGAATCTAAGATTACTCATTTTGACAAATGCTGTAGGATTTAGTTTCAGGAATCTGATTCTCGTAATGTCTAAAGATATGCTCTCAACCGAGATGGTTCCCTGATAAAGAAAGCAAGATTGATTCAAAACAATAATGATAAAAAAAAGTGATAAGAATTGAAGTTTAATAAGAAAGACTCCAAGCATTTGGTTTTACCGTATTTTTGAAAATACAGTGTAGATGTCTTCGTGATTCAACAGTCTGCTGCGATTTCCAGGATTTTCAACACATTCCATACGAACGATGTCTTTTCCCATTTGTCGTAACAAATCATGCATTTCTAACCTATCGCCTGAAATATTGAGGAGACACTTGTCAATGAGATTAGTGATTCCAACTCTTGCATGACGATGAAAACTACTTCCCAGTACAGTCTCTACATGTTTTTTATCCTCTGAGTAAAATAAACATGCAACATCAAGAAATATTTTCTTTTCATCCTCTTCCAATTCATCATAACTTATTCTCAGTATTCCTTCAATCTTCTTGCCGGAAATCTTCTCTAGTTTCTTCAATTGATTTTCCCATAAATCAACTGCATTCTTACCATATAAATTGGAACCCAAAACTCGAAGTGCCAAAGGGCATCCTCCAGCATACACTACCGCCTTCCTTGCTACTTCCATGAATGCTTCTGTAGGATGATTTTGTTTGAAAGCATGCAAACTAAAGAGTTGAAGCGATTCATTATAATTTAACCCTTGCACTTGATATACCTTTGCATTTATATTCTGGAGAATTTGTTTATCTCTACTAGTAATAACGATTCTACTAGTAGTCAAAGGCTATTCACAAAGGAAAGTATTGATTATGCTGAAATATTTTCTCCTATTGTGAAATTAACTACTATCCGAATTCTGTTGAGTATTGTTGCATCGGAGAATTTGCATCTTGAGCAAATGGATGTAAAAACAACATTTTTACATGGAGATCTAGATAAGGAGATCTATATGCAGCAACCAGAAGGATTTGTAGTTCCAGGCAAGGAGAACATGGTGTGCAAGCTCAACAGGAGTTTGTATGGATTGAAGCAAGCACCGAGACAGTGGTACAAAAAGTTTGACTCCTTCATGTGTAAGAACGGCCTTCGAAGGTGGGGTTCAGGGCGGAGCCCCGACCCAAATTTTATTTTTCCTGTACCTTTATATTTCTCCCTATGTTACTGTTTGTAATCATTATTCATTCTGCTTCCTTGTAACGAAAAAAAAAAGAAAAATCCTCTGAAATCATTAATCAAAATTCCAAACCGCCGTGGAGTTTACCGGTTGGTGTTACCACGGAAATCAGTTCTCTTCATTTTCTTTCTCTCCTTAGTTCGATCCTAACAACTGGTATCAGAGCAGAGGTTAGATTTACCACGATCTGGGCAGATGGAGAGTTCAAAGATTGGAATAGAGAAGTTTGATGGATCCGATTTTGGTTTCTGGAAGATGCAGATTAAAGATTATCTGTACCAGAAAGATCTTCACGAACCCTTATCCGGGGTGAAGTCGGATTCCATGACTGAGGAGCAGTGGAAGCTGAAGGATTGACAAGCTTTAGGGTTGATCCGGTTGACGCTGTCCAGAAACGTGGCGTTTAACATCGTCAAGGAGAAGTCAACGGCAGATCTGTTGAAAGCATTAGCGAACATGTACGAAAAAACCATCGGCGATGAACAAGGTATATCTAATGTGTAGATTGTTCAATTTACAGATGTTTGAAGGTGGATCTGTTGTGGATCATATAAATCAATTTAATATGATTGTTAGTCAACTGAGTTCTGTGGATATTCATTTTGAAGATGAAATTAAGGCTTTGATTTTGATGTCATCTTTACCCGAGTCTTGGGATACGGTTGTTGCTGCGATTAGCAGTTCCCGTGGATCTGAGAAACTGAAGTTTGATGAAATCAGAGATGTTGTTCTCAGTGAAAGTATTCGTAAACGGGAAATTGGAGATTCATCGGGCAGTGCTCTTAGCGTTGACAGAAGGGGGAGAAGCAAATCGAAGGGCCCAATCAAACATGGCCGATCAAAATCAAAGAACCGGGGAAAATCTCCAAGCAAACCAAATGTAACGTGCTAGAATTGTGGAGAAAAAGGGCACTTTCGGACGGACTGTACAAAACCAAAGAAGAAGCAGAATCATAAATCAGGAGATGATAATGATTCTGTAAATTCAGCAGAAGACATTGGGGACGCTCTAATCCTTACTGTGGACAGCCC
>CANYBF010911905.1:0-12744 GCA_948192965.1 Dalechampia spathulata | reverse complement strand
AAGTGCGTTGCCCTGTCATCTACTGAGGCTGAGTATGTTGCAATAGCTGAAGCTGGGAAGGAAATGATATGGCTGGCAGATTATCTAGAAGAGTTAGGCAAGAAGCAGTCTGAGAAGATTCTTTATACAGATAGTCAGAGTGCCATATAGTTGATAAAGAATCCAGTCTATCATTCGAAGACAAAACACATTAGAAGAAGGTATCATTTCACTCGTAGATCAGTGGAAGAAGGTGATATGTGTTTGGAGAAGATAGAGGGTGCAAAGAATCCAGCAGACATGTTGACAAAATGTGTTGATGTTGGGAAACTAAAGTTGTGCAAAACCTTGGTTGGTCTTCTGTAGGTTCTACAGATGTTGCGGTGTGGGAAGATATTAATGATGTAGGAATAAAAAAATTTTTGGTTGACTGGATCAGTCTCCAAGTGGGAGAATTGTTAGGTTGTGGAGCCTGATGTTAAATTTAATGTACTATTAAACCCAAATTTTATTTTTCCTGTACCTTTATATTTCTCCCTGTGTTACTGTTTGTAATTATTATTCATTCTGCTTCCTTGCAACAAAAAAAAAATCCTCTGAAATCATTAATCAAAATCCAAACCGCCGTGGAGTTTGCCGGTTGGTGTTACCACGAAAATCAGTTCTCTTCGTTTTCTTTCTCTCCTTAGTTCGATCCTAACATGCCACTCAAAGTAGCTACATCTATGGCGTTGCAAATGAAGCTAACTGGATAAAATGGTGGTTGATCGTACTGAGCAGCTTTAGAATACGTCCATATTAACATAGTCTTTACGTAGTTGCGATCGTGCAACGGGCTACAAATAAAAGAAAGAGAGCTTTGTAACCTACTTCCACCATAAGATCCACCGAAAATAATAACAGGATCAGCTTCGCATTGCATAATCTGCAAGAGCTTGAGCATGGTTGAAATACCCACAAATGTTTTCATTTTGCATTGCCCGTTGTTGTGATCCTAATGGACTTGAATTTCCATAGAATCTATGCTGATAAAAGTACATATAAAAAAACAAATAAATAAAATCCTCAAAAAAATAAATAAATAAAAATGGTAATCAAAATATGTAAAAGAAGCTCAATATATAGCAGACACGCATTAAATTTTAGAGCAATATGTAGAAGAAAACCAAAACCAGAATATTGAGCAACTAATGCATCTTCTGCTCTTAAATAAACAAAGATTAGAGAACTAGAATTAGCACCACCCCAACATAACATATTTTTGTTGAAATTTTGCATAGCTGAAATTATCCAGTGTTTAATCATAAAAGTATTCAATGAAATCTTGAGGATCGAAACTGAATTTTCCTTCAAGCTCTTGGACAATGGAATTTTCCAAACCGTTTTGAAGTTGAACAAGAAGAGAGTATATTAAAGCATAAGATACACCATTGAAACACATGTATTGAAGAAATTATGAAAAAGAGTGTGATATTTTTTTTTAAAGAGTTGTATGATATTTGAAGCTTCATGAATAGCAACATTGGTTCACAAGGAGTTGGTTCATAAAATGTAATTAATGTCTTATGGTTGGTCCCATTATTCAATATTTGGAAATACGGCATATGCAATTGAATTTGATTGAAAATCGGATTCAATTTTGATTTGAAAAATTAAAAATTGAGTTTAAGGAATTTGTTGTATTTTAGATCCATCGCTAAATCTACTTGTTATATTCCATCCAATTCATCCTGTCATATTTAGTTGCAGACCTAGCAATGAGATCAAAAATTCATCCCCATGTTTCTAATCCATCACCATTTTCAATAGTTGTTTTGCTTATTTCTTGTAGTGTTTAGTTCAAAAGTTATAATATTTTTATGAATTTTGTTAATGTTCATGCGATCCAAATATAACACTTCAAAACTTGTGTATTAAGGCATCAAATTGGTATAAAAAGTATTTGGATAATTTATAGTTATGGTCCCTCAACTTACATTTCATATCTATCTTGATATGTTATTTCCATTTTACAACATCATGATATATTTTTCTTTTTTTTTATTTATATG
Source organism: Dalechampia spathulata (assembly GCA_948192965.1). Lineage (NCBI taxonomy): Eukaryota > Viridiplantae > Streptophyta > Magnoliopsida > Malpighiales > Euphorbiaceae > Dalechampia > Dalechampia spathulata. The sequence continues at coordinate 10,714 of CANYBF010911905.1, read as the reverse complement.
TCAGTTAAGGTACTTTTTTATAATTGATATCAAAGCTTTTAGGCCACATTTGGTTGTTGTATCAAGGAATGTAACATAATGATAATTACATTATATCTTTGATTATATTACTTAGATAATTAAAATTTTTTGATATAATGTATTCATGAATATCTTGTTAGGATCAAATTAGAGAGAGAGAGACGAAAAAGAAATGATTTACGTGATAACATCGATGGCAAACTCCACGGCGGATCAAGCTTTGTATATTGATGATTTCATAGAGTTTTTTTTTTATTATGGAGAATACAACTACTAAAGTAGTTACAGGGAAAAATAATAAGGTACAGGGAACCGCATGAATGAGATTAATATGATAGTATATTAAATATAACATCAGGCTCCACAACCTAACAATTATCCCACTTGGAGACTGATCCAGTCAACCCAATTTTTCATTCTCAAAAAAATTATTCCTCCATCATCAATATCTTCACCGCACCGCAACATCTGTAGAAAGCTACAGAAGACCAACCAAGGTTTTGCACAACCTCAGTTTCCTAACATCAACACATTTTGTTAACATGTCTACTAGATTCTTTGCACCCTCTATCTTTTCCAAACACATATCACCTACTTCCACTGATCTGCGAGTGAAATGGTACTGTCTTCTAATGTGTTTTGTCTTCGAATGATAAACTGGGTTCTTTACCAACTGTATGGCACTCTGACTATCTGTGTAAAGAATCTTCTCAGTCTTCTTCTTGCCTAACTCTTCCAGATAATCTACCAGCCATATCATCTCCTTCCCAGCTTCAGCTATTGTAACATACTCGGCCTCAGTAGATGAAAGGGCAACGCACTCCTGAAGTCTGGACATCCAACTCACTGTTGTTCCATCTATAGTGTAGATATACCCGAATGTACTCTTGCTCGAGTCCACATCCCTACTAAGATCAGCATCCACAAAACCTTTTAGAACCACTTTGCCATTCCATAACAAAGTGAAGTACTAGATGTACCTCTCAGATATCTCAGAAGCCACTTCATAGCTTCCCAATGTTCTTTCCCCGAGTTTGACATGTACCTGCTAATAACTCCCACTGCATGTGTAATATCGGGTTTAGTGCAGACCATAGCATACATCAAGCTCCCAACTGTAGAAGCATATGGAACAAGTGCCATGTGGTCCCGCTCTTCAGTTGTCTTGGGCGACTGTTCCTTTGATAATTTTAGATGATTTGCCAATGGAGTAGTCCTGGGTTTAGCATCATTCACCCTGAATCTGGATAACACATTCTCAATATACTGTTCCTATGATAGACTTAAAGTACCAGCAGATCTATCTCAAGAAATCCTCATCCCAAGAATCTGCTTCGCTGCACCCAAATCTTTCATCTCAAACACTGAAGATAGGCTTGCCTTTAGATTGTTTATCTCCCTTATACTGGATCCTGCAATCAGCATATCATCTACATACAAAAGTAGAAACACATAAGAATCAATGTATTTCTTGAAGTAACAACACTTATCCTTTTCACTCCTATGAAAACCATTCTTGCACATGAAGGAGGCAAACTTCTTGTACCATTGTCTCGGTGCTTGCTTCAGTCCATACAAACTTTTGTTGAGCTTGCACACCATGTGCTCCTTGCTTGGAACTATAAATCCTTCTAGTTGCTGTATATAGATCTCCTTATCTAGATCTTCATGTAAAAATGTTGTTTTTACATTCATTTGCTCAAGATGTAAATTCTCTGATGCAACAATACTCAATAGAATTTGGATAGTAGTTAATTTCATAACAGGAGAAAATATTTCAGCATAATCAATACCTTTCCTTTATGAATATCCTTTAACAACTAACTGAGCCTTGAACCTCCTTTTGCCATCTGGTTCAGCCTTGATTCTGAACACTAACTTGTTCAATAAAGCTCTCTTCCCTGCAGGTAACTTAGTCAGCACTCATGTGTTATTCTTCTCAAGTGAACACATCTCATCATCCATGGCTTGCTCCCACATGATTGAATCCTCCACCTGTAGGGTCTCATCAAAAGACTCAGGTTCCCCTTCATAAGTCAGTAACAGATAATGTAATGAAGGTGAATACCTATCTGGTGCTTTGATGGTTCTGGATGATCTCCTCAATGCCTACTCAGGTATCACTTGCTCCGCCTCTGGTTCTTCAACAACAGTCTCTGAATTTTCATGAGGTTCTGTTGCAACATCATTTAATGGACATTTCTGTAACTCAAACTCAACTCTCACTTGCTTTATAGTCTCTGAATCCTTCTTCTCTTTGTCCTTGTACAGGATATCTTCATCAAATGTCACATCATAATGTCTCAAGATCTTTCTATTTTTATCATCCTAAAACCTATATCCAAAACTATCAGAACCATAGCCTATAAAGTAGCACTTCACAGCTTTAGCATCAAGCTTGTCTCTCTTTTTTGGATCAACATGAACATAAGCAGTATAACCAAAAGTTCTCAAATGAGAGTACTTGAGTTATTTTCCCGTTTATACCTCTTCTAGAATCTTGAATGCCAAAGGAACTGATGGTCCTCTGTTAATCAAGTATGCAGCCGTGCTCACAGCATCTGGCCAGAATGTCTTTGACAGTCCAGAATGTATCCGCATGTTCCTTGCATGCTCATTCAATGTTCTGTTCATCCTTTCAGCAACTCCATTTTACCTTACCTTACCGGGAACTGTCCTCATCAATCTGATTCCCTTAGCTACAAAGAATGCTTTGAATTCTGACGTGTCATACTCTCCTTCATTGTCAGACCTCAGGCTTTTGATCTTCAAACCGGTTTGATTCTCAACTTCAGCTTTCCACGTCTTGAAAGTGGCAAACACATCTGACTTATGTTTCAAGAAATAAACCCATACCTTCCTGCTGAAATCATCAATGAAGGTAACGTAGAACTTAGATCCACTAAGTGATGAGACTGGAGATGGTCCCCAAACATCTGTATGAACCATTTCCAAGCACACGTTCTTTGGTTCTCGGGTAACCTTTGTAAAGTTTACTCGTTTCTATTTTCCCATATCACAGCTCTCACAAAGACCCATATTGACAGATTTCAGACCCTCTAAAGCTCCCTTTGCAACCAGCATCTTCATTCCTTTAGCACTCATGTGTCCAAGCCTATTGTGCCATAGACTTGAACTGAAAGCATCTTTAGCAATAGCAGTCATGTTTATACACCCTGCAATGGTGTACAAAGTTCTAGATTTTATGCCACGTGCTACCACCATAGCATCTTTTACAATCTTCCACGAACTCTTCCCAAACTTTGCTGCATAGCATGTGCTGTCCAACTAACCAACAGAGATCAGATTCTTCTTGAGACCAGGAATATATCTGACATCCTCCAATGTCCACTAATTTCCTGCTGAAGTTTGTATGCAGACATCCCCTTTTCCTTCAATCTTCAAGGTTTTATTGTCAGCAAGATACACCTTCCCGAAATTTCCAGATTTGAAATTTCGAAACAATTCCTTGCTTAGAGATGAATGAAAAGATACACCCAAAATCCAAGATTCAACCGGGATGTCCACAATAAGAATTAGAGCATCCCCAATGTCCTCTGCTGAATTTACAAAATCATTATCATCTCTTGATTTGTGATTCTGCTTCTTCTTTGGTTTTGTACAATCGGTCCAAAAGTGCCCTTTTTCTCCACAATTCCAACACGTTACGTTTGGTTTGTTTGGAGATTTTGCCCGGTTCTTTAATTTTGATTGGCTATGTTTAATGTGGCCCTTCGATTTGCTTCTCCCCCTTCTGTCAATGCTGAGAGCACTGCCCAATGAATCCCCAATTTCTTGTTTGCGAATACTTTCGCTGAGAACAACATCTCGGATTTCATCAAACTTCAGTTTCTCAGATCCACGGGAACTACTAATCACAACAATAACAGTATCCCAAGACTCGGGTAAAGATGACATCAAAATCAAAGCCTTAATTTCATCTTCAAAATGAATATCCATATAACTCAGTTGACTAACAATCATATTGAATTTGATTTATATGATCTGCAACAGATCCACCTTCAGACATCTGTAAATTGAACAATCTACGCATCAGATATACCTTGTTCATCGCCAATGGTTTTTCGTATATGTTCGCCAATGCTTTCAACAGATCTGCCATTGACTTCTCTTTGATGATGTTGAATGCCACATTTCTGGACAGCGTCAACCGGATCAACCCTAAAGCTTATCGATCCTTTAGCTTCCACTGCTCCTCGGTCATGGAATCCGGCTTCACCCTAGACAAGGGTTCGTGAAGATCTTTTTGGTACAGATAATCTTCAATCTACATCTTCCAGAAACCAAAATTGGATCCATCAAACTTCTTTATTCCAATCTTTGAACTCTCCATCTGCACAGATCGTGGTGAATCTAACCACGCTCTAATACTAATTGTTAGGATCGAATTAGAGAGAGAGACGAAAAAGAAATGATTTACGTGGTAACACCGATGGCAAACTCCACGGCGGATCAAGCTTTGTATATTGATGATTTCAGAGAGTTTTTTTTGTTATAGAGAATACAACTACTAAAGTAGTTACAGGAAAAAATAATAAGGTACAAGGAACCGCGTGAACGAGATTAATATGACAGTATATTAAATATAACATCAGGCTCCACAACCTAACATATCTATATAATCAAACATGTCTAAATTAATGTATTATTGATTACACATCAATTTTTATGTATTTACAATTATATTTTTTCATTGTAACTATATTAAACTTTTTTTATTAATAATAATTAATTGATTATGAGAATCATAAAAATAATATTATACAACATTAAAATTAAATCATATTAATTGAAACATAAATTTCATAATTAAACATCAAAATATAAAATAAATATTAAAATATTAAAATTTGACATAATGATATGAATATCATAATTGATGAATTAAATATCAAAATCAAAATGTGAAATATTGAAATTGAAATCCAAGATAACTTTTAATTAAAAAATGTAAAATTTAATTAATTATTATGTAATTTAAAATAATATATTGGTTACATTACATTTTATTTATTATTATCATTCAAATATTGTAATAAAATGATGATTACATTACATTTTCAATGTTGATTAAATTACATTCTACTCAACCAAATGTGACTTTAGATTTTTATGATATAACTTGCAGTTAAAGAACTTTAATAAAAGAATGTATAAATCGGTGGACTATAAACATAAATTACTCAAAATATTTCAATAGTCATCCAAAAATGCATTAAATCTGATTGACGTGGAAGCAAAGTTTCTGAAAAATCGTATTGTATGATGCTTTATACATGTGTATATATATATATATATATATAAACAAGAATATTTTACTATCAAATTTAATTATGTAATTTCAAGAAGTGGGAATAGAAATTTTGAAAATAAAGTCTCTTCGCTTATTCCATAAAAAGTTGATGTTCTTGAAGATTTGAAAAAACATCTTTAGATGTATAATTTTTTCAAGATCCTAACTTTTCAAAAGCACTTTTAGAAAATGTAAGGACTACAGTTTAGAGTGTTATTGGAGGACTAAACATGTTGCTTTTTTAATACTTGACTACTCTTGCAACTTGATTTAGTTCATTTAACCCCTTAAAGTTTCTATCCTACTCTTATCTAGTTTGTATTGCACTTCAATGTGTTCGAGATTTCTGAATCTTATATCTAACAAGTACAGAACAGAAAATTGAATAATCTTGGACTACAACTAAATAGCAATGTTTACTAAGTTTCTTTTCAAAAGTTGTCAAGGGCAGTGATGCAGTTCTATCATTTGGTGGTAATTATATCATTGATGAGTGTCGAATTCACTATAAAAAAAAAAAAGATTCCTACTTTAAGAAATAAAAAGTTGCAGCAATGATGAGCAAGGTCATATCAAGAGAGATCATTTGGAATTTCATTTATAAAAATTAAACACACAATAAACTTTGCAGGACGAATATGAAAAGTTGTGCAATTGATAGTATGTCAAAAAGTCGGAGTAATATTCTATCAAAATGTACCATTTACAAAATCTATACACAGTGAACTACAGAAAGTCTTTCAAAAATCAACAACTAGTCACCTCCAACTGCAAGCTCATACTGTCCCCTCATCATTTCGCAATAAACAACCAACGTTTTCCAGCTAAGGCAATGAAGTGATTACAGGTAATACTAAAAGTTCAACTTTCCACGGCCACCACAAGTAATACAGGATCTCGTTGAAGAGCATTTTGTACAGTAACTCCACTTCTTTGGAAGACTGAAATAGTATAGTGAAGTTGGGGATCAATCAGTCGGTATCAAATATATAAGTTTTGTATGAGAACTAGAGAAGGAGACACTTCAGAATTTTACGCTGCTGTATATCGAGTGGCCATATTCTTTGCATTCAACCTTGCTTTCTCGGCGCTTTCTTCGGATAGTTTTTTGAGTACAAATCCTTCACCTTTACATTCAGAACATATACCAGAACCATCGCAATCTTCACATGTTTTCAACTGAATCTGCATAACAGTAAAGACTTCTAAATATATAAACTGTTTCCTAGAAGCTCATCGGTCATGACAGAGTATAGTAACAAAAGCACTCTTATTTATATAAGCTGTACATGTGTATGACATCGATATAGGTTAAATAAAGCATTCTATGTGCAATACTAAGTTAAGTATTTACCTCATTTGTGTCAGTAGCTTTTGTTCTTCTAACTAGAACTGTAGCTGCTGTACCAACAACTGCAGCAGCAATTGCCAGAGAAGCAGCTGATTCTGGTAAAGCAGAATGTGATTTTGATGTGTTTCTCATTTGTTTCTGTAATTTCACATTAGTTGAAGACCAAGCAGTTGAACCCAGTATCGTATGAACTGCAGGCTTGGACGCTTTGCTTGCTCCAAAACACATTAATAAATTAGATGATTCAATGCAATAATAATCTAAAAGTTCTGATTTTCTTAAAGAAACCCACAAAGTGTATTTTCAAGCGATTGAAAAAGAACAAAAAAAAACTCCTTTTTGACAGATTCTTAACGTGCTTCAAGTGAAATTTATTGACGTCATAAGCATGGTAGTGTCCCTTGACATTAAGATTTGTAGAAACTCCATGTGCCAAAGTAAATGTTGGACCAAACTCATAACACTGACTCTAATTATAGTTGGTACTCATCTTTTACAAAATGAATTGACTTATGCTAGATACCAATCTACTACACTTATATACTATTAAACTTCTGGTAGGACACTACATGGGCAAAACTCATAACAGTGACTTCAATGGGGTTAATTTACATCTTGCATAAAATTGACTTATACTCAATATCAATCTTCTCCACTTATATACCATTTAAACTCAGAAAATCCTTTTCATGTGGATTCTCCAACAAGATTGAAATCAATCTGGCCTCAAAATGTCTTAGGATCAACAGGATAACAAGGCATGTTAATAGTTTTTCCAGTAGTTAAAATTAGAGAAATTTCAATGCATTTTCATCACTTCAGTTCCATCCATATTCATTATAGAACATACATTCAGTAGATTTTGTTAGCTTATTCCCCTAGAGAATTAAGAAGGAAAAGGATTCAGTTTCGGTAGCTTGGAAACATAGAAAAAGAAAAACAGAAATTCAATATAACAGACAAATTTGGCAAGGTGGCATAACAGAAATTTAATTTGGTTAATGAACAAAAACTCATTGCAGCATTTTCACAAACAGCAGAAATTCAATTAATCCACATTCCACAGAATTCTCAACCACTCACAAGAACAACAAATTAAGCAATTTACATCATAAAACTAACATTATAAACCTAATGCTTAGCCATTAATTGAATCCATGTAATTGAAATACTGCAACAACCTGCAGTTGATTTTATAAGCTAAATAACAACATGAACCCATCTTTATTTCAAACAAAACCATTATAACAAAGAATTTCCTCCCTAAAAATCAGTATGAACTGGGTACGGTTGTTTCCTCAAATAAATTAGAAACCCACATAAAAGAATTCAAGGAAATGCAATTCCCATTAATTAAAAGCATTAAAGGTCTAATATTGAACGGGAATTTTCACATTAACAGTTGTCAACTACCTCAATTAAATTGCAATAAGAATGAAACTTCAAGTGACGGTAATTGGCGAAATTGATACAGATAGACAAGCAACAACAAAAACAACTTGAAATTCATAAGAAATTGAGTAACTTACTGTTAGTAAAGGAGGGAAATGATAAGGTTGGAATAGAAAGCTCCATTGTTTCAAAAAAATAAGGAAAGATCTTCTCCACTATGCGTACTTAGCAACAGAATTAACCGTTTTCTTGCTTGCTTTACTTCTTATCTTTGCGGTATTCTCTATTTTCTACAATTGCCCTACGTGATGCCAATAATTTCAGAACTGCCACCACTTTATTTTTACATTTAATGACTTGATAAACTCTATACTTTATTTTATATTTAAAGCTATGGAAAAAAATCATTTTAATTTAGCTAAGTATACTTTAAACTTAATTATATATACTAAAATTAATTGAGAAGTTAAAATTGGGTAATTTGACTTATTTTATTTAAAAAAAATTCAAAAATTGAACATTTTATTAGACCATTATATGGTAGAAAACTCCAAAAACCAAGTTGATATTCAAATAATATGTGATTCTTGAAATTAAAAATTTTCTCTATTTAATCCATTAACAAATTATTGGTAACTGTTGTGGAAAGTTTCTTCATCAACTTGTTTAATTATAATTAATCGCGGAATTTGAAAAGTGGGAATTTTTTCATATTTTAAAAAAATTATAAAAACAATTAATTTTTTTAAAATTATATTTTTAAAAGTTTAATAAGTTGGAGAAAATTTTATTATTATACATTTATCTTAAAAAATGGATACTAGAATAGAAGAATTATTTCAAATTAATTTTATCACTAATCAATAAGAATTAATGTAAATAAGTTGAATTTAGTTGAATTTTATTTTATTCAAATTTAATTATTTATAATCAAATAAATTTAATTTTAATTTTTTATATTTTTTTTATCTATCATGAATTTAATCGAAATTCTAATAAATATAACTTAAAAATAAATTATTATTTTTTATTTTAAAAATAAAAAAATTATATTTCATAAATATTAATAATTTATATTAATAATTAAATTAAAAAATATATTTATATAATTATAAGTTTGTAAATTATATATTTAAATTAAATAATTTTTTACAAATTTTTTTATTGAAATAGCGGATAAATTTAAATAAATTAAATATTATATAATTTAAATTTAATTAATTTATTAAATAAATCTATATTAAATGAAATTAGACGGTAATCTGAGGTCTACGTAAGTTACCAACAACCGCATCTTTTGACCTTTGCAGTTCACTAGAACAAGACATTCCTAGAAAATTACTTTCCCAGGTGCTTTGAAACAAGTAAAGCTTATAAAACCAAAAATGTCAGGCCATACATAATTTTCTCAATACAAAAGTCTAATTATTTATTAGTATTATTATACATTGCGAGTTAATCAAGTTATGATAAAATTTAATAAATATTCAATTTATTTATTATTATAAGGAAAAATAGTAAATATACAAATAATTTATTTATTTATTTATTTACTTTGATTTGGTGATCAAATCTAAATATATTCCATAATATTTATAAATTAATCAAACAAATTATGCTTAAAATTAAACCATCAATATATACTTAATGAATTAATTTATATATCTTTTAATGAATTTAATATATATTTAAAATTAATCCCAGGAAGCGCTGGCAACACGTGCGATTTATAGTGGTTCGGCTAACTCTTGCCTACGTCCACTTTCTCCTAAGTCTCAACTTAGGGTTCCACTAAAATTTCAATCAATTACAATAAAAGATTCACCAATGAATCCAATCCCCAGTATTTTCAAGGTTTACACTCTAACCTTTACAATTTCAATCCTTACAAACAACTCAAATACAATAATCCCCAATGGATTAATTTCACACCAACCCCACAATGATTACAATAATACATAAAGAGCAAATGAGGAAACAAGCTTAAAACTTACTTGTAACTGGTGAGAATAGCTCAAGAACAGATACTCTATGATTGTATTTTCGTTAGCTAAAAAGATATGAAAGTTGTTCTAATGAAACTAGCCGTTTTTCAGACTTTAAAACCTAATTTCTAAGACGTGTACAGCCGTACAGTATTTATACACCCGTACAGATTCAAAACTAGCCGTTGGAAAATGCGAGAGAACTATGGTACGACCGTACCATCACTTAGTACGCCCGTACCACTTAAGTTTCCTGACAAACCAATTTTCCTGCGAGTTCGCGTACGGCTGTACCACCCATTGATACGCCCGTACCGATACAGGTTTACTGACAAACTAAATTCCTGCAAGTTCGCATACGGCCGTACCACCTATTGGTACGCCCGTACTGAAACAGGTTTACTGACAAACTAAATTCCTGCGAGTTAACGTACGGCCGTACTAACCAATGGTACGCCCGTACCAAAACCAATGAAACAATACACACTTTGTACGCCCAGCCGTGTGGTCGTACCACTTCACATACAACAGTTGGTACGCCCGTACCAAGAGTGGTACGCCTGTACAAAATACAAAAATACTTAGAAAATTGCAAATAACTTAAATTGGCTCACACGTTATACAACACTCAAAACCTAGGGTCTAACAATT